>LD355641.1:57576-85828 GCA_001465055.1 Ptychodera flava | reverse complement strand
CTGTCGAATGCCTCGACAGTAACTATAGGAATGCGTATTGATTCATTTTGTATTTCCAAACTCTGATCAGTTTTACGTACAATATTGATATTTTAATTGGTTCTTTCTATATGAATTTGTGGACATTGCATTCAACATTGCGGCTTGTCTGTGCTTCCTGGGCTGGGCAAAAGACAAACCGTGTTTCAGTAAGACACTGTCACGTGACAGGTAATTTGCATAAGCTTTCAAAAATCAGTTTTCCCTATGTTCTGTTTCAATGCTATGACTATATTTGGCTGAAATTTGTGTGAGTGTAAGCTGTCATAAGGATCTTCCAAATTGTGTCTCAGAATTTTTTTTAAACCTTCTTAAACAATTTTTATGCCAGAAAAACTTCCAGAGCGGTGAATTTAGCCCTAGTTGATTTATTTAAAATTGCGCTCAAATAGAAACTAAGCAAGACATAAAAAATCTGAAATTTTGAGAAGCATTGTGACAGCTTGCATTCCAGTGAGTTTGAGTCAGATATTTTGAAGTATTGATACAAAACATAGGGAAAACCGATTTTTGAAAGGTTATGCAAATTACCTGTCACGTGATAGTTCTGTAAACAATGGTGACACTGTGATTACCAAAATGTTCCTCTATATCTAGGCTTTTAGAAAATGTATAATGTACGGGGGTTCTGAGCTTATTAACCATCAGAGAATTGTTAGAATAAAGAGATCCATTTCTTGTCTTGGAACCTTAAGATTTTATATTACATGTTGGAAACGCAAGGAAAGTTATTTTTTCAAGTACGAAATTGTCTAATTCACATGTGATGATTTTTCAAACAGATCAGTCAAATTTTCAATTTTCAGTATCTTGACCATCACTACCTTCTGTTTTGAAAGCATTATACATTGCCGCATGTTCGTCACTGCAACAGGTATACCAATATTGGGGATGTGCAACATTCCCAAATCTGCAATCGTACATCTATTAAAAGATTTTCGATGTGAACATTAATGAATTTTTGATGGCAAAAAAATATGGATTTTCCGAACACCTTCACATGGTGCTAATGACCAACCACTGATTGTTACACATTTCACTGATGTATTCTTTACGAAATTTTGGGCAAGACTGAAGATGATTTGTGAGTGCTGATCTATCAGGCGGGCAGTTGCCCAGAGTTCTACAAGTGCTCCAGGAAATACTGTTATCTTTCTATCGAGAGGTGACAAAGCTAGCTACGGCTTAGAAAGAATTCCAAAAGTTCTTAGTTCTTGTCGATAATTGATTTGCAGTTGAATTTTAGTGGAAAGTTACTGAAGTTATTGCAGAAAGACTTCAAAATACATATAGACTGGTAGACTTGGACACGCTCTGGGGTAGAAAACAAGAGAGAAATAGAAAGAGGCGGCATGACAGACGCTGCGAGAGACATAAAATACAGGTATGGGGACAGGGGTTCAATTATGCTTGAAACAACAAAAAAGAAAAAGGCTCGGTAGAAAAGGCAAATGGACACAATTTAAGAGGCAGACAAAACACACATCTGAATTGGATATGGAAAAACGTCATTCCATGAGGCGGAAAATAAATGTAAAATATATACAACATGATTGGTAAATTCGCCGCACCCGAAACACAGACTAATCTCAATCAGGTCAGAAATGTTATAATTGCAACCTACCATTGTCATTGTGAAAATGCAATATTGGTGTTCTCGTGTTATTAAGTACCAAAATGCTACAAAAGCTATCATAGGTAATGAGAACTTTTGTGTGTTGATCAATTTCAGCATTCTTTTTTCGAACCGTTATCTCAATCCTGGCCGGTAGAAACCACTGTCTTGTAAAAATGTTTTTCAACGAACACAGATATTTGAATATACCTTTACGTACAGTAAGGATACATGCAAAATTATTATAAGTGTATAAAATCATACACTCAGTCAAAAGGCTAAAATTGGTAGATTTAGTTAAAATAGTATTAAGGAAGGCAAGACCATGCGCTGTGAAGTTAAAGTAAATCCAAAAAAAAAATGGAAATAGATGTCAATGACATTGAGACTTACCATGGTAATGAAACACGTATACGACAGCGGCAGCAGCGATCCCAAGGAGGCAAAATTTACGAAATGATAGACTAGATCTCATTTTGTTACAGGATGTACACACTTTGTTCATAGGAGTAGGACTTCAGCCAAACAGCTACAGCTCGGAAATGCAACAGAGGTCGCTTAATTTTACTATTATCACCTGATGCCCATAAGTAGCATCACATGTTTAGACACATGGCGCTTTAAATTTGTCCTGGTTACATTCCCTTCAAGGCAGGGAATCCTTCCACTGTTGACGGGTTGTTGACAATGACTCCATATCAACAAATGTTTTGATAGAAACGTAAATGATGAAGCTTAACATGCGAGAATGGAATGCTAAGAATATTTCTAAAGACGTTTTCGGTCTACAAAAGAACGTTTTCTTAACTATTTTATTAGTCGATGGCTTGAGTATTCATAACAGACATTGTTATATCTTTTATTAAAGATACACGTTCAGGACAATTAACTACAAGAGGAACAATGTAGCCAATGATGACGACACCACAGACAGAGTAGCAATGACAGTAATATATAACCTTTGATCTATGCGTGTAGAATAATCGGAATTATATGGTGATCTTAGATTACTGCATTAGAAACCATTCGCGTGAATATTAAAACCAATATGCCGAATAAAGATTTTCAAGGGAAGTATTCTGATATATGAGCTTACGTTCAATGAATGTATGTCTGTCTGCCCGTCTGCTTGTCTGTTTGTCTGATAGTCTGTCCTTATGTATGTATGTATGTATGTATGTATGTATGTATGTATGTATCTATCTATCTATCTATCTATCTATCTATCTATCTATCTATCTATCTATCTATCAATGTTGTAAACCGCTGATAAAGTAGGTTACGGGATAAGACGGTGAGTGGTCAGCGAGGTTGGGATGCGTCGAGAACAGTCACTCTTCGTAATGCTTGACTGTTGTCTTAAAGTTTTCATTACGATATTTATTAAAAAAGTAGTTTCAGGACATTCAGTCAGGACTTCCACTTCTCTTGCTTTGTGATATTCCTCATGTTTGCAGTTATATTGTCTCACTTCCGTTTCCTCCACACTGCCATGTTTGCTGTCATCTTGTCTCATTGCTGCTGCCTCACCACTCTCATGTTTGCTGCCCCGCTGTACTAATTCCTTTGCCACCACACTTTCGTGTTTTTACTATTAGCTTCAGTTTCAGGTGCCTCGACAGTGTCACGTGTTCTACATGCGCAACTGCTGTTTACGCCAACACTGACACACTGACTGCCGTGTTGTCTTGCTTCGATTGCCTACAGTCGAAAAAACGAAGTCTTAAAAGAATCTGTCAGAGGGCAGGACGAACTGCGAACATATGAGGTGCAGTATTTGTCAATATTTTTTGCTAAGTGTTTCTCGACGTGCAAGCACTTTGCTTTATTGCTGAGTTATTCCACAGAGAAACATGGACAGAATGGCAACGCTTGCATGCCTTTTGTTCCATGGTCGTCTCAGTAGACTATTGGCTTTTCATATTAAAATGAGCTTCAAAGGTGTTAAACTTTTTGGAGGCTTTGTTTGTGGTTGATAGTTACACGAGATTATGCGAAAAATACGACGAGATGGCATCATACTGCCAGTCGCGTAGCAACCATAGTTACTTTTTTTTTCTGTCTTTTATTATAAACAAAAATCAAGTGATTGCAGAGTTACATTAATGTATTACTGTAGAAGGTCACATAAAGAATTTACAAAAGGTTGTGAATTCTCTCGTAAATTTTCATTACATCAGGTCTAGTACTCATTGTCTTTTCTATATTGTAACGTACAGTAAATTCTTTTTTAAGTAAAATTCCAATTGGAATATTTGTTTCTGATATCCAGTATTTATGTATGCACCATTTTCCTAATAAAATTAGAAGTTGCATAACCGTATTACAATGTCTGGGGATGACCATGTTTACAATGGGGTCACCAAAAATTTTCATTGATGGTGTGATTTTCACCCTTTCTCCAATAAATCTACAAATTACATTTTCAATCTTTTCCCAACATCTTTACTTTCAGCAATGTTACAATATAAAAATCTATGTTCTAAGGAGTCAACTTGATGACAAAGAGGACAATACATAGAGTCTTTCAATTTCCAAAAATATAAATATTTTTTGCATGGCAATACACGTAGAAGAAGTTTCCATTGAAATTCTCTCAGTTTTGTCTCATTGGTTACACTGTAAACTTGTTTCCAGATGCTGCTATGACTGTTACTGTTTCTGGCTGTGCCATTTAAATTGTTACACCATTTTTGAAGACTCCTTGAGGTTTTACATAAGTGTTGCTGAATAAGATTCAAATAAAGTGTCTTGCCTTTCAAATTATGAAGAGTAATTTTTGACTTGCCGCCAGTGACTACAGCATAGTCATATTCAATCGTCTGTATTGCATAAAAGCATCTATATCTCTCTGACCACCCAAGCCGTAAATAATTAACTGTCTTATTCTTACAATTAATTTTGTACCATGCATCTATAACATTAACATAAAACTCTGGTAGCAGTGACTTGATGTGATCTGGAACAGCTCTCTACAAGTAAATTGTTGTAACAAATCTGTTGTCTGATCTAATTGAAAAAGTGACCAGGGCAGAATGGTCCAGATCTCCCCTTTGCTTTCAACAAGCCTCTTTACCCATATTGCAGAAATCGCCTGCATTTGAAGCTTGACATTTACATGTTTGAGACCACCAGAATGGTAATCTTTTTCAAGAACTCTATTTGATATTTTCTTTTTACGTTTTACAAAATTATCTATAAGAGTCTGAACTGTACAGCAAATATCATCTGGAATACCAATTACTGCAGATAAATAAGCTATTTTTGACAGTGCTAAGGACTTAGTGATCAGAACTCGTCCATAAAATGAAAGTTGGCGTCGACCCCAGGACTGTAACACTTTTTCAAGAGAAGTAATTTTATCGTTCCAATTAAGACATTTACAACGCTCAGAATCATACCCAAAGAAAACACCTAGAGTTTTCACAGGCTCTTGGGTCCAGTTAATATCACCAACATTTTTACCATTTGTTCTTAAATTACCCAGCCACACTGCTTTTGTCTTATTTTTGTTGACTTTTAGCCCACTACACTTATGAAATTGTTCCATAACAAATAGCACATTTAAAACAGATGCTTGATCTTGTACAAAAATAGTTGTGTCGTCTGCAAGAAGTGAAATCTTTGCTTCATACACTCTGCTGTAACTATGGTAACTATGGTTCTGCTGTTACCGAAATATAACAGCAGAACCATAGTTACTTTGTGAGCTCTCAGGCCAGAAACACTGCTTCACGCCAATCAAAACATAACACGCCAGCAGTTTCATAAACATGTCCTTCCTTGACGCACGTGTAAAAGACGGTATGACTGACCGTAAACCATTGAGTAAAACCAGACAGTATCGATAAAAGACTTTCAAATTTGGTTCAAACACACTCATTATATATTCATAAAAATATGAGAGGAATTTTTAAAACGGTAAAACTCACTTTCCTGAAGCTCAAAACACTCCCGTTTTCGCCAGCACGTCAATTCCGCTCAGCACCACACGACAACAACAACACAAACTTTGCCGAACATACTTTCGCTTAACAATTGGCGAAAATCCGAAAATTACCGAAGGATGCATGGTCGGCACTCTTCGGAAAAGAGAGGCGAGAGCAACCTGAGGCGAGGCGAACATGGATGGGTTACGTAACCGCTTCACGCCTTAAACAATGCCTGTTGCCACTCTGTCCATGTTCCTCTGTGGTTATTCAGAGAAGGCTCGACAGACAAGATTCGATGGTAGAACTGGCAATTTAATATCAAAGTTCCAGAGAAGCTGTTATTCCTTCAAGTTAGAAAGTAATATTACAAAGCACGACAGGCAAATAAATGTTTCAATATAAGCTGAAATTTCGCTCAGGCTGACCCCTCAAATCAGATGGTGAAGTCACATTTCACTGGGCCGTAACTTCTGATGTACGTACTTTCTATAATTTTCGTTCGGTTGGTGAAATAAACGTCGTTGTACCACTTCCAAAGTCATGTCCAAATGCCAAGTGATCAAGTGGAGAATACAGCCCGCAAGTGTGTAATGTCAAGTGTACGTTATTCTTGACGAGTGAGTTCAAGTCTTGACAAGAATCAATTGGACAGCTTTTATATTTTTACGCGATATTGATTTTGCGAAGGTAAACTCTGCATTTCAACAAACTGTCTGTCCCCGAGGCAAATTGCATGCGTTATTTTTACTAAGAGTACATCAGCTTCTCGTGCTCCTACTACACCCTGTTTAGATTCAAGTGAATCGAAGACTAAATATAAAAAAAAACATTGAGGTTGCATTCGAACAGACCTAGCAAATTGTGATGGTAAAGCTTCAGTCTCTCTCAATGTATGTAGGTATCATTTTATTTTCTGTATGCACACTTAAACGACATTAGCATACGTGCAAACGACCATTGAGTTTCTCTTTTGGTAATTGGTAAGTCCAGAAATATCTCAGCACTTACCATAGCTTGAAGACACATACAGGCATGGCTTTTTTATTTCAATTTGTGTGGGCGGCATAAAACGACAGTTCAACAGCTGTCCACAAAAAAACAGTACCAGCTGCTATATGATTACTAAGATTTACTAGGCGCCCTGCATGACCATATTGTGCAAGCGCAACCAAGTAATTAGGTCTGTTCAATCTCGCAGGGTAGGAGCAATAGCAGATTAACACCGGCAACTGTAAATAAGACCCTGGGGAAATGTCGACACATATACGCAAAGCAATGGATAGGAGAGTGAGTAGCTCGGCCTGTTTGTGAACAACTGATGCTACCAGCCTACGTGTCGTAGTTGAAGGGAGGTAGTACGTACCGACGATGAAATTTTCCTGCCTTCACCTCTGAGGATATCTCGGTGTCTGTCTGGACAAAACAAGACATAATGCCGGAGTAAATATTGGAAAACGTAAAGTACATGATATCGATTGAACTTTGCTTCCTCACACATACTATTACTAGAACCTGTTGTGTTTGATTTGCGATGCTTTATGAACGTATCGGATAAACATTTCAATAAATCGCACGGCGTATTCGGTCAGTATTAGGGAGTAAATGTTTGGTGCCATGTGACCTAAAGGCGCGTCACCGAAAGACGATTAAATTCCTTCAAACGAATAAGTAATTGATGTAGATCAGGCCATGGTGTCACACATCTCACAATAAGACTTAATAGTTTGAATAATAGCAGGCTAATAGGATCTGGTATGGAGAGTCGCTGGGAGCAGACATTTTCTCTGTTTTTTTTTCTTCAGAATTTTTACTCATGAATATTGGCGTTATAAAACGTGTGTGATTCTTTAAGTTCGTAGTTGATACGAGTTGTCATATTTTTATCATATAACCAAATTTAATGTCACGTGTGTGTCAAATGCCGTATTAACAATTGAAATTTTCTTACACATACACATTTTACGTACACTCGCTAAGAGTCATATGGGAAGCCTTAAATTTTAGTGAGAGATCTCTTTCAAAGCCCTACCGTAAAGTATGACAGATCGACCCTGGATTATCTTTTTTCCTCGACGGTTCACGGAACAGTGGTGATTAAAGCTCCAGTGTTAAAGGCAGTTTATCACTTTCCTGACGAACGCCTCAACAGTGTAACTATTGCAGTGCGTTTAGATTCACTCTGTATGTGCAATCTCTGATTGGTTTTACATGCAACAATACTTATATTTTAATTGGTTCTTTATATATGAGTATTGTGAAAAATTTCATTCCACATTCCGTTGTTCTCTTTGGGGTCTGCACTCGGCAAAAGACAAAGGCATGTTCCAGTAGGACACTTTCGGTATATTTTAATACACTCTTTGGAATCGAGTTCGAAATCATTTGATTTATATTTGTGTTTATATACATATATAATTTTGAACTGTCACTGTCTTGACCTTGACCGCCTTCTGTTTTGAAAGAATGACTTATAGTCGCATATTCGTCATTACAACAAGCCTATCAATATTCGGGGAATTAAACATTTCAAGCATACAATCATACATCTATTAAAAGCTTTTTTGATGTGAATATTAATGAATTTATGAAAATTGACATATGGATTTACCAAACAGATTTTCGTAGTAAGAATGAATAACCACTGATTGTAACACATTTCACTGATGTAACCTTCAGGAAATTTGGCAAGACTGAAGATAACTTGGTGCGTGTTTATCTATCAGGCAAGCTGCTGCTTAGCTTTCTTCTGTTATGCCAGCAATTCGCTGTTACATTTACAATGGTTTGCATTGAACCATTAGGAATATCCGAACTAGACATGCTTAAAGGCACATCAGCTGCAACTCTGCGAAATTTGTCCAACCTAAAGGTACTTCAAATTTCCTCACATATTCATCGCAATCTGCAGATTGAACGTTATAGACATTAACTATGTCTCAACAACATTTGCTTTTGGCAGAGTAGGCAAGGAATTGAACAGAGTTTTGTTCATTTTAAATTTCCCGCCATTTTCAAAATCTTGCTATATTATATGAAAAAACGGGAAATTTTTTGTCAAAGTCGAGTTAATACATTTCCCGTCCTTTCAGTCGGTTGCACCATGTTGTATTTGTGAAAATTCAAATGTGTACATGCACCATTTTACGCTGCTTATCATATAGTTGCATGGAGGTGGCCACCCGTTTACGATGTGTCTTACTGAAACCTCCCCATGCAGTCCCACTCAGTGGATAATCTACTTGAGTAAACATCTCTGAGTGAGAACATTTCTATGAACTGATTTCAATCTAAAACTAAAATCACGAAAATAATGTCAAAAGTTGTAGCTTATGTGCCCTTCATTGAGGAGTTCCCGGAACTCTACGAGACGTAAATATCGTCCAGGCGGTAAAATCAACCCTACGAAAGTGTAAACATTGTCTGAGGTAACTCAGTCAAAACAACACCAATCATTCACGCACATCCCTTTAACTGTCCAGAACTCACCATTTGCAAACATTAACGTTGTTTTATGCTGATCTGGCGGTGTCTTTTGACTACATTTTACCTCCTTCAAGACGATGTTTCAACTTTCGTGAGTTGATTTCTTTATGGTCGACTGATATTGCAACAAGATGATAGTTATACCTGACAGTGTTTGCAACATGACGTCGTTGTGCTTGGAGACTTTCCCAGCAGCATTTCTTTAATTTTCATAAGGTTGTTGACTCTTCAGGTTTCTCATTGGTTTTAATCTTTGTATGCTACCAGCAACCGGTTCAAGTTTTCAAATCTTACTTTTATCCAACCATCTCCAGTTGGAGCATGCTGCGTCGGATACCTGTCACCTTGGTGTCGGAAGGCCTTTCCTGTGGCATTTTCTCTTACCCTCATCAGGATGTGACTCCTCAGTTTTCTAATCTGTTTTACTCTTTTCAAGCTACCATCAACTGGTTTGGAGTTTCAAATCTGAATTTTATCCAACCATCTGCAATTAAAGCTTGGTGAGTCAGAAACATATCAAATAGATGCTGGGGGATCTTTTACTATTACTCTTAACTCACATCTGTTCTGCCTCTATAATCTTCTCATTAGTGTTGTTGTCTGTATGCTATTCGTAGCCAGTAGAAGCAACCATGTTTGAATTTTATCACATATTTCTTATTTGGAGCATGCTGAGTGAGATACATGCCACGTAGGTGCTAGGAGACCTTCTGAGACTTGAAAGTGTATGCCATGCGGATGCTGGGAGACCTTCACCATTACTCTTACCCACATTAAGTTGTGCCTCTATAATTTTCCGTATGGTTTTGTACTTTGTATGCTATTGTCAACCACTGTGAGTGATCCAATCAAAATGTATTCATTTCTCTCATATTTGAGCACAAAAACTCGCTACATGGGTATTGGGAAATGAGCCATGTCTCCCTTTACCTGGTGTGTGGCATGTTTCTAAATCATACACAATTGCCTGTAAACAGGTCCACAAGCACCATTATAGTAACAATTATTTCGTGTTATTCGTCTACATGTAGATGTAGCTAGCCAAATGCAGATTGTGAAGTTAGCTGTATACTTTACTATACGTATTCAGAGACAGCAGAAAAGGGTAATTATCTCATAGTATAAATACTAAAGATTAGCTCTGTATAAGACCATATGTTACACCACATTGCTCCGCCCAAGAGAAAGATCAAAAAACATATTTTATACACAATACTTATCTTAATTTTACAACTCGAATGAATACAGACAAAAATTAAATACGACAAAAATTAAATACGAATTACGGTGGCCTAATGAGGCAGCAGGAGGTATTTGTTTCATACCTGCAATTATGTTATTTCATACCTGTAATCTTTATTTCATACCTGTAATTTTATTCCATGCCGTAATTTGTTTTCATTCCTGTAATTTTTATTTCATGCCTATTATTTTTATTTCATGGCTGTATTTTTTCGTTTTGTGACCTTTGAACCTACAAGTACAATCGCTGTTTGCCTGAGCCCCCAATGCACTACTCGATTGCCTTTAGTATCAACAGTATTTTATTCTCTTCTTGTCAAAGACGGGTTTTTTTGCCACTTTGCTACATAAACTGGTTATCGCTGCCACAGATCCTATACAGGCTGTAATCAACACCCTCTTTTCGGCAAATTATCGATTTCAGACATGGAGTGAATCTGTCCTGAGTGCTTTTAAGGAGCGCATGTTAGATAGGAATACTTGTTGGCTGCAAGAATACTAAATTATGGCGAAGAGAGGACTTTTGACACGGGCTGATATCGATCTGTACTTGCAGGTTCAATGGTCGAAAAACTAAAAAAATTACAGGCATGAAATAAACATTATAGGTATGAAATTAAAATTACAGGTATAAAATAAAAATTACAGATATGAAAAAAATAATAACAGGTGTGAAATACAAACATCACTCCTGTGGCCTCACTAAGCCGCCGTAATTCGTAGCCTGTGTGAGCAATCATGTGTGAATTTATCACATATTTCGTATTTGGAGTATTCAAAGTGAGATGCATGCCACGTAGGTGCTGGGAGACTTTTCATCATTGCGCTTTCCAAATTAAGTTGTACGTCTACAATTTCCTGTATTTGGATACTTATAGGCTGTTCCCAGCCACTGTCAGTAGTTAAGTGTGACTTCAATTAATGCTTCTGTATTTTGAGCATTCAGAGTCTTGAAACTGTATGCCATGTGGATGCTGGGAGACGTTAATCATTACTCTTACCCACACATTAAGGTTCCAAGACAAGAAATTAACCTTTTTCAGCTAACAATTCTCTAGTGGTTAATAAGCTGAGAACCCCCGTTAATTATATATTTTCAGAAAGCCTAGATATAGAGCAACATTTTGATTACCATAGTGTCACCATTGTTTACATAACTATCACGTGATAGGTAATTTGCATAACCTTTCAAAAATCGATTTTCCCTATGTTTTGTTTCGATGCTTTGAGATATGTGGCTGAAATTTTTGTGAGTGCAAGCTGTTCCAATTATCTTTAAAAGCGTGTCTCGGAATATTTTTAAACCTTCTTAAACAATGTTTATGCCAGAAAAACTTCCAGAGGGGTGAATTTAACCCTAGTTGATTTCATTAAAATTGTGCTCAAATAAAAACTAAGCAAGAAGTAAAAAATCTGAGACACACTTTTGAAGAGCATTGTGACAGCTTACATTCAAGCAAGTTTTAGTCAGATATTTTGAAGTATTGAGACAAAACATAGGGAAACCCGATTTTTGAAATGTTATGCAAATTACCTGTCACGTGATAGTTATGTAAACCATGGTGACACTGTGATTACCAAATGTTCCCCTATATCTAGGCTTTCAAAAATGCATAATTTACGGGGGTTCTGAGCTTATTAACCACCAGAGAATTGTTAGATTAAAGAGGTCAATTTCTTGTCTTGGAACCTTAAGTTGTGCCTCTATAATATTCCGTATTGTTTTGCCCATTGTATGCTATTCTCAACCACTGTCAGTGATCCAATCAAAAATGTATTCATCTCTCTCATATTTGAGCACAAAAACTCGCTACATGGGTGCTGGGAAATGTCAAGTCTCTCTTTATCTGTATGGCATGTTTAAAATTACCCACAATTGCCTGTAAACAGGTCCACAAGCACCATTATAGTAACAATTATTTCGTGTTATTCGTCTACATATAGATGTAGACCGAACTGTTGTATAATGTCTATTTATATTTTTTAAAATAAATCTGAGATATTGTCCATGTCTACTTTGAGTAAAATCAGTTCCCATTTTCGTTTTTCTAACTATACAATCAATAGAATAGGAGTCTCATTTCATGTAAATTCTGACATGCAACTTTGAGATTATGCATGCCAGGCCGTGATTTTCACGATTTATTACAATTAGTTGGGACGACAGAAGTAACTATAGAAGGCGTCCGTCGCAATGGTACCCCTATGACAGGTTTGAACCCACGTGACATGCTCCGGGTGGGCGAGTACGGGCGATGTGGATCTGGTGGTGTTGGTTTGACTCTGTTTGACCTCGTTCCAGACGATGTTTCAAATTTCGCAGAGTTGATTTCTTAACGACCGACCGATGCTACCGCCTAGACGATAATTACGCCTAACAGAGAACGTAACTCCTCAATTTAGACAGTATGTCTGGTTCCCGTATCGCCAACGGTTCAAAGCAAACCACTGTACATTTGCCCTTGTCGTATTCACTTTAAGGCAGGGAAATCCTTTCCGTGCTAATGGATTTAGTCGAGTCCATAGGCAAACACGCAGGTAACGGAGAGATACGGGGATCGTGCTTAACAGCTTTATCGTTGACGCATGCCCGACTGACGCTAATTGGAAGGAAACGCATAAACCTGGAAAAGCACAAACACTAATTTTACATGAAGATTACCTCATAATTGTTGTAACTATACAAAATAATGAGTCTATCGTTATTATCAACAAATGTTATATTCGAGACGTCAATAATAACGCTGGAGAATGACACGCTAGAAATATTTCTGAGAAGTGAATGTTTTCTGAATCATTTTAGCTCATCTGCTTTTCTTTTTACGTAAACACTTGTTTTTATGAGTAATTTGTAATATTGAGACATTCAGCTATAGGGCACCTAACGTTTTTGAGAAATTTGAAAAATATAAAGATCCAATTATCCCAAATTAGTTCCAATCGTGTTATTTTTGACAGGTATAAATGGTAGTGCTAATACGCGAGCCTTGCTTGGGGTATGTTGTAGACTTCCATTATGCTGTATTTATTTTAAAAGATGTTTATATTCAATTTGGTTGAAATTAATTGAAATGAGAAATGATGGATATCCAAATGCATGTTTTCTTATGTTAAAGCGTCTAGATGATGCTGGAAGTTACATGGGTTACTCACATCAAACAGTTACTTTTTCGGTACGGTTTCGGAATACTTTGAGTTGAGCACCAAGTTGGCGACGTTAATTTTACTCAAAGATTAAAAGACTGTTGTAAGGAAGACTGGCATAATAGCAAAACTAATTCAACAAGGTTAAGGGTTTATTGGACTTCAAGTGCATGCTTGAACCAAAAAGATATTTAGATAACTTGAGTTACGCGAAAACGAATTTTAACTGACTTCCGCTGTTTCACCCATAAACTGAACAGAGAAATTGGTCGTTACTCTAATTTGCCTGTCGAAAGGAGAATATGTATGCATTGTATGAGATTAACAATATTACGACTGTAGAAAATCAATTTTAATTCATATTTCTCTGTCCACCACACGAGGATATTAGAAAGGCCTATTTACCTGGTCCATTAAAATGGAGATTAAATGTACATACGCTTACTAAACTTTTGTCTTCACAAAATGAATGCACAGTCTCTCAACTCTCATTGTATTTCTTAAATGCTTTCAAAGGACGAGAAGTTTTACCAGATTTGCCAAGAATTTAGATTTTGTATTTTGGAACGATTGTATACAATTTTTGTGCATATTGTTAACACGATTTACTTGGAAGTTATGTACTTTCCATCAAACTTACAGTTACGAACCAGCTCACATTGTCTATCTATGTAAAATTCTATGCAAGGGGCTGAAGCCTAGCACAGATCATACCATGTCTTTCAGTGTTTTTCTTTCACTAATTGTAATATAATGTCTCATATTTATAGCACTTTGGTGTTTGGAGGGAAGGCAGCTACTCAACATGATCTCGTAAGATTTTTAAGGTTGTGTGTGTACCCGTTTATTTAAAATTACAGTGGCGAGAGCTTGGAGGACAGACGTGTAGAAAGGCGCAATACACAATGTCTTAAAGCGACTGCCTGATGATAATGTTATAATTCGTAACTATCACACCGTGCATTGTGGTTTAGCTACTTTTTGAACAGTGTCTGACAAACTGCGCTATTGGGAGAAGTGGGGCAAGCAGGAGAGAGAGAGAGAGAGAGAGAGAGAGAGAGAGAGAGAGAGAGAGAGCGCGCGAGGGTGGGACCGAAGAATAGACGAAAGAAACAGTTGAAGACGGGCAGACACATAGACAAACACAGAAAGGACGAAACAAAAGAGATCATTAGACTGACTTGTATAGACCTATTTGAAAATGAGTTACTGTTATTGACACTTTCAAGCACTATGAAACACTATTAAAGACATAGTATTCACCTTGGCTTTGTTTAAGATGCAATTTACAAATATTTGTTGTACGGATAATAAACATGGTGATCATAAACATGAAGTCACAATTGCTGCATAGGAAGCATCGTAAAATTTGCCTGCACGTAACAAAGCTTTCCATCTCACGGATCAGCATTATAATGAAGGTTTTTCGTTTTTAATTATACACCATGCTGTTTTGTGTTATATGACATTTTAGTCTAATTGTTAACAGTAATTTGTACATATTCTAAAACAGTCGAGATAAAACAGTCGAGAGATTGAAGTTTGTTCCCTGCAACATAATATTCCAATAATTATCGTACACTCGCAACTCACTGAATGCCACATTGATTGTGTATTTCTTATGGAGAAATTTCACAATGTATACATATTAATAACATTTTGTGGTATAAGTTTTAGTTCACAGCATTATGTAGGTTTGCAATGTGTGTGTGTAAACAGCTTTTCCGACTACTCTTGAAGGGTTATTTCTTATCATCAATATGCATCAAAACCATTATCAATTAGTCTGTATGTCTTTCCTGAACCCCTTTAATTTTTTTTCTGCATACATGTTCGTTCGCTGTGTCGAGCTGGTGATCTCGCCTCATTGGTAAATCATTCGTGGAATGGTTCCGCTGCTTGCAGACAGTTTGAAAGAAATTCAAAATAAACAATATATCAAACTTTGATAGGACAGTAGCAGCCTAAAGCTGTCTTGAAGAAAACATAGTCGACTGTACATTAATGCAACTGTAATTTTATACTTGCTTGAGTTTACACAAATCTCGGTGAGAACACTGAATTCTTTACCAACCGACTGGGTTATCTGTATATGCTTAATATATGAGGAGGCCATAAGAAAGCGCCATCTCAAGGGGGCGATTGGTACCCCAAAGAATGCCTACTACGGCGAGCATCCAATACCAGTGTATCGTAATGTGATGGCAAATAATCCATTTGTCCATCAAGTAATCGTACAGATGTAAAAATTTAGAGTTTGAATAATAGCTCAAACCAAACGTTAATCGATCCCCCACAGTGTGAGAGTTTCGACTGGGACCAGCGTCGTGCCGGCAGAATACTACAATACAAACAATAATCACCTACAAACTGAAGTTTGGCTTGGCCTCACCTCCCCGCTCTCTTTCCTGTCATGGAGCTGCCAGTATATTTGTTTGTAATGATTGAGGATGTGAGGTTTGGTATAGCGTAGTTTCAGAGTCTTTAATGTATGACCTCCAATATGGAGACTGCATGTTTTCTTGTGTAAAAATACAAGATAGTTACGTATCATTGTTCGGCAACCCACGTTTAATCCAAACTGATTGCATATTTTGAGGCTAAATGAAAATGTTCATGAAAAAAGAAAAGCAAATGTGTGGCGTTTCGCGTCGAGTGAGGGCGCACATTTAACTTCATTCGTTACATCTACAAAATGAATTTGAATTGGTCTCTTTTCCACTTGACCTTGACTATTTTTGCATGATACTGTACTTATATCAAACATGTGGACTTGTGATTTCCTAGACTTGCTGACGTCTGCGGTAACATTAATATCGTAACAGAAAAAGTTACAGGCATGAACTTGACCTACTGCTCAAACCTAAGGGCTCAACTTTCCGACACGAACAGTGCGTGCGTAATGTTCGATGTTCTTGTTGATAACTGAAATTTTGAAATGCGCATTCGGCATAAGTACAAACTGTTGTGTTTGCACTGTGAAATTGAAATCAGCTTCATTAATTTGCAATTGATTGATTTTTTATGATAATTTCGATACCTTTGTTCTAGAAAGCAAGCTCATGTTCTTCTTCTCGCAGCTGTGATGTATTCCGAATACTAACCCGCGCAAATATTAATTGTGTACAATATGCATGCTTTTCGAGATAAATTAATTCTAGTCCGGATGAAAGGGATACAGTCTTAGGAACTGCGCTCAAAGGTCGTATGGGACCCATATGACCAATGCAAACACTGTATCCAAGGTACGATGGTGATTGATGAAAGTTAAAACATGTCTGTCATAATCTACATTGTATAATTTAAATGTTGCAGTTATGATGATCAGGTGCATCTAGATATCGTGCACGAAATACATTTTGTAAACAAGAAACTCGCAGATGCGCAGTTCCGACGATTATTTCCCTTAAGTTCAGTTATCAACACGAACATCGAACATTACAGACGTACTGTCTGTATCGGCAAGTTTAACACTGAGATTTCGGGTGTAGGTCAAGAAACTTGTCTGGCGAACACGACTAACCTATTGGAAACTTAATCAAAAGTGACAGCTACGCTGCTTTAAGCACAGTTGAATCTTCGACGCTGAAGAGCGCGGTGATTCGCTAAGTAAGTTGCTAAGTAAATTGCAAGGTAAGTTGCTGAGTAAGTTACTCAGTAAGTTTGCCAAGTATTTTGCTAAGTAAGTTGCTCAGGATGTTACTGAGTAAGTTGCGTAGTAAGTTGCTAAGTAGGTATATAGGCAAGTTACTAAGTATGTTGGGAACTATATTGATAAGTAAGTAGCTCAGTATGTTGCTAAGTACGTTTACTCATCAAATTGCTAAGCAAGTTGCCAAGCTGTTCAGTAGGTTACTAAATAAGTTGTTAAGTAAGTTGTTAAGCAAGTTAAGTAAGTTACTCAGTACGTTGCTCAGCACCTTACTGGTTTGCTAAGCAAGATGCTAAGTCGGTTGCTTCGTAAGTTTCTCAGTATGTTGCGAAGTAAGTTGCTGAGCAATTGCTAAGTAAGTTGTTAAGTCGCTAAGTAAGTTGCTAACGGTAAGTTGCAGAAATCACACTAACAAGTACGAGCAAAGCTGCAATATGGCAGATGCAACGGCTGCTGACCTTAGTTCCGAAAACAGGGATGCAAATCTATTGAAATTGGGTTAGACAACAGTTCTTGCTCCTAGCCCCTGTCAAGGAGATAAACGAAGCAGAAAATATCACTCTTAAGAAAAAAACAAAGCTACACTTTCACACTGACAATATTGACCCCCTTTAATGTGTACATGTGATTAATGAAATATGATTGGAAACAGTACGTCATTTTACGTTTGTTTTGGGGAGATGATTTTCAAGTTTTATTCGACATACTGATGTGAATCCACCAAGAGGGCATCAAAGAAACAGCATTCAGCAATATAATTTTAAGTCGCAAAGATTTGTCAAAAAAGAAATTAAAAATTCACGTATTGCATTGAAAGACAAACAAGTTTAGTGGAGTCCAATTTAACCTTCGTATTATGTCGTGAATATTGTTTATTATGCTAAAGAATTTTGTGTATCAACTTGTTTCGTTATACTGTTTATTTTTTATATTTAAAATTCGTGTTAGACACTTTAGGGCTACGCTTAATCAGCCGTAGTCGTAATGGGAATCAAAATGAATAATGCGAACATTTGTCAGCAGCTCTAGGTAGGCCGGAAGCTGGGATTCGGAATTTCAGTCAGACGATTAATGTATTGTGTACGTGTTTAGGTCAGGAAGGGCTTGGACAGAATTACAGTGGGCGGTGGGGTTTTTTTGGGGAAGGGGGGGGGGGGCAGGATCATCATTTTTCGCGCAAGCAATTGAAGGGTCATGGAACTTCGCCCAAGACTCAGGAGGAGGGTCACGTTTTTGCGCATTAAAGATTGCGACGCTTGTATACAACTTGCACTGCCTGAAATATCGAGACAATAAAAACATGTAATAGTCTCGCCAGCGGCTTACTGACTATGCATGTGCAGATTCAATAAATAATATGCGAGTAACCGGAAGTGTACTCGAATTCACTCATTGGCGCCGCCATGTTTTTTGAGTGCTCGTAAATAAAACAAATTTAAATAAGAAACGTGCAAAATATTATTTCATAACATGCCATTAATAAATTATATCTCTTTCATTAGCGAGTAAGTATAATTATCCAGTTCGTCATTGATACAAAATACCGTTACCATCATGCCTAAAAATAGAAATAGAGAGAACACTATCGTGCATAATTATGAACGAGGATATACGCAAAGAGTGCTCGGATTGAATTTAAGAAAGCGCCCTCTGTGTCAATAACTAGATGCAATAGTTGCCAGTTTTTGCACAGAACGATAGTTTTCAGTATGCAAGTGGAATATTGGCAGTGATGTTACTATTGCAACGTCCAACGATAATGATGGCAAAATACGTCCCTTGTTACACACAATACGTTGTTATCATGGTAAAAATTGCCAATTTTTGTCCAACATTTTTACACATTACAGAAAATCTATACCTGTAGGGTCTGACATCGTGTACGTGGACTATTGTCATCAGAGGGTAAACTGGGCATAGTAGTCGTACAAACGTATATAGCAAGTAACAATTAATTCTATTTTATCCTTAACTATTACTAATGATGAATCAATACACATAACATTGCCAATCTTAACCCCTGGCGCGACACCAAGGACCGAGCCCTATATAATATTGAATTGGAATAATGAACTTCATATAATATATGTTTAACCATAAAAAACAAAAATATATCTTTTTTTCAATATAAAGACACTTTGTCAATAGAGATCTATTTTCTCTCAAGGTACATAGTATGTATTCTCTCGTATGTAAACGAGCAAAATTTCTGAGTTGAAAAGACACTTCGGTTAGCATAAAGAAAAGAAATATTAAGGTAAAACCTTTAAAGTAAAATAGTTAAACTTTTGCTCAAACTTTCCTCAATAAAACTTCCAACCAGTCACATACCAAAGCAAGAATAAAAATCAGGGGTCACCGTGAAAAATTTAGTACTAGAGAGACAAATTACCTAAGATTTCCCTATAGTTGAAATTCAAATTAGCCGCTATCCCTTTTGCTAACTCTATGAGAAAAAATAAAAATTTCGATTTCCGACAAACTATAATGAACTCCCACAAGTGGTAGATCAGAAGGGCATTTAAATTTGAACACCCCAATTTCTGTCCCCAAGGCGTGTTCTATCTGAACACTGTCAAGAGTTGCAGCCCTTATAACACTGGTATAAGCAACCTGAAACCTTATAACATTTGAAAAAAAATACGCAATGACTAAATTCATGAAAGGCTAAGCCTCTGATAGAACTTACAAACATTGGAATGTAAAATGGTATGCTGACTTTGACATGCAAATCACACTGTTCTGTTCTTTTGACGAAATATAAGTTTACTTCAGTACAAAATTTGCTATATCAACATGTCTGTTAAGGGGTAGACTACTTGTGTAGCCTATTGTCTTTGACACAAGAAGAAAAAAAATTGAAAAGACAGTAAATTATTTCTGTTTCTTGCCCTTCAACAGAAAATTGAATTCAATCGATTCAAAGGAACCTTTGAAAACAGTAAGATGTATATCAGTGAAAACGAGTGAAGTGGCTATTCGTGTCACTATCGTAGTCGTGGCCGTAAACTTGCCAATATTCCTCAGGTCATCAACGTCAACGTCTACCAGGTGTTCAATTTAAGGTGACATCAGATGACACAAACCTTTCACTGTATCACTGGAGATCACTCAAATACAGGAAATCGTTATGTCACTTTCTATGTTAATGTTTACACCTGCAGCTGCTCGTACTCTGTCGATTGCCGCCATGTTTGTATTGTTTGTATGTCTCAGTGTTCTTTACTCCATATTTGGGTTGTGCAATTTTGATTTACTAAAGTGGGTTGAGAGGAATGTTAATTTACGATCTCCTCAAGTTTATTTTTTATTTAGCTTTTTTTTACATTTAACACCGAGAAGTTGCCGTTCAACTTAACAGTCTTTTCTAGTGTGCTATAGTGACAAAGTTTATGCAACTAGAAATTAATCAATGTGGATTTTTCAAAGCATCATTATAATATCTTATGCAAACCATTGAAATACTGAACCGTTCAATCAACAGATTTGACTTTTTTTCAACAGTATTAACAATGTTAAAGCGGCACTTTTCAATCCCTGGTTCTCGCATTAGTGGAGTTCTCCTCCCAGTCAAACACTTGGCCAGTATGACGTTTGATTTCTATAACATTAATTACACAAACTGATCTCAACCTTTTGTCACATGTTTCTAATCCTGCAAACAGAGTTTATGCAAGCTTTTGATTGACGGCCAGTTCAAATAGTCAATGGTCATTGATTCCCCACCATAAACGCTCGAATTTCCTAAAACATTGTCTTCCAGTCGCGTTAGACTTTGAATATAACCACAGAGTTCGATCAGCAGCAACGTCACGCTGACAGCTTGGCAGTCTGTCTGGGTTTTTGCGGCTGGGGAAAACTAAAAAGTTGCATTTTCTGGAGCGAGTGCCCGCGTGTTGCCTGTTTGGTGTCCACTTACACAATGAACGCCGCCATACCTTGGCGTCCTTTTAAAGGGAGGCTCCGCCTTTAACCATCCCATGAGACAAATTCAAAGACAGACCGTTGTTGATATGAGTACATTGTCATCAAGTGCAAATCAGGATATTTTTAATAGCGACATCAATCATGCCAAATACAAATACAGCAGTTGGGAGATGTATAAAGACTCTGAATTTCCACTTGATAGCATTTTAATTTTGAAATCATAAACTTTGTCTACTTTCCAAATGATATACTGTCATTTCCAGGATATGGTTAATCGGTAGTCTCAGATCCTGTAGAGATTGAAACTCATATGAAAAGATATCTTATAATAAGTACATGTCTCTTTCTCAAATGATAAAAGATACCATTGCTTGCCTTAACAAAGATAATAATTTGGTGGCTGTGCAAGATTGTACATAATTTGTCACGTTCTTGCCAATCTTGATGGATGTAGCATGCTGGCAGTGTGCACTTAACCATTTCAAAATACTTGGTACCACAACTAAGCAGTGATTCGGGATGACGCTGTTGTTATCAACATTTTTAATTTGCTTCATAGATTTGGTAATTTTTTTACCTGGAACGATACTGATTATTGGGACCTATTTGAGTTTGGTACATTAGTAAATAGAGGTATTTGTCGGAGTTAATAGCTCAGTGATGTTTTGCTATTGTTGTTTTCAGTTATCAATATTATGCATAATATCATATGCATCAAATATTCTTTGGTGTTGTTAAATTTTAAGTGGCAGGAGAGAGTCACAGTTTTTCAGGCAAGGACAAGGGGGGTTCACTATTTTGAACGCACGAATTTTTAAAGGGTCACTTTTTTCATGCAGCATGGTTTGAAAAAACATTGGCAAAGATACTAGACTAAGTATAGACATGGAAGCCGTTGACCACTGCCCTCTACGGTCTTTATTGGAAGGGTAGGCGCACATTCATGAAACCTGCGTGAAGAATTACACCCAGGTGGAGAATCAGTCGAGAGTGTCGTTTATAATGGTTTGTAATATAATTTGGCATTAAACTGGACTATACATGTACTGATTCTTCGCATAAACTAATGCACACAATCTTCTGTCAAGTGAGGTCTTACAGAAATTGACAAAATATTTTGGGGGGAAATGGGGAACAACCGTGATCTCTTTTTTGACAGTGGTCTTGTCGGTGTCAAAATATTTACAGGTGTGTGCTAAATAAATCCACAAAGACGACTCACTGTGTGGGACAGTAACCATTAGAAGAAACGCTTTACAGTCAACCTCGTTCCAATTTTCCCTGGTCTTCCCAGACACAGAGATATCTAGTGTACGCGTTAGCCGATCGTTTATTTGGCAAAAAGCCAAGCGTTGGCGTATTGATGTTGTTGTTATTGCACTGTAGGCTGCCAGGATGGTTAATAACGTCACTCGTTGTCTACTCAACTCAAAGGATACCTGGCGTATAGGTGTTGTCGTGACTGCGTTCACCTTGGTGCAGTAAACAACGTCAACACACGCTATTAACGAATTCAGTGATATATATCAAAGTTGAAGGACAGAAGCGCAAGATCCATTCAAAGGACCGACGTCCTTTATTCTCTTTGTAATAAGTGTTAAACCTTATCCCGTTTCCATTCAACGGTTCTCCTTGCTCGTCAATAGCTCTTGATCAAAGAACGGTGGCATTCGTGATTGTGAACTTTTAGTAAGTGTCAAGGCTTGGAAACGTGATAATTCAACAGTCCTACCTGCGTGATAGCATACAGCTATTAATACTATTAATAGCTGTATGCTATGCTATGGTTAGAATGACACCCGGGTTAATTTAATGAAAGCAAAGTACCGATTGTTTCCTTAGTGAATTGTCCAATCTTGAAAGAAAACTGTTTCGTAAAAGCCGATTATTCTACAACAGGTTTAATGCTGAATGGAAACCTCTGGTGATAAACCAAGCAGCTTTGAGTTCAGTTTAGATTACACTGCAGTAGTAGGGAACGAGAACTCCATTAAGGTAGTATGCGCCTCGAAAGTGAAAGACTTTAACCTCTGTTCAAACTTTCCTCACTGAAACTTTCAACCATTCTCAGATCAAGCATAAAAAAACTAGAGGTCGCACCGCAAATCGTGATCCTAGAGAAACAAACTACTTTAGCCTATATTTACCAATATATTTGAAATACAAAATGACCACCATCCCTGTGTTAACTATAAGGAAAGTAAAATTTTCGATTTTCTAATAACTAAGACAGTGAAAAGTTTTCTTACACCAAGAGCTTTAAAATAAACCCCCACAAGTGGTATATCAGAAAAGAACTGTAAAAATTAGAGAGTCCAAATGTCTGTCCCCTTCGGCGCAATCTATTTTAAGGCAGAGTGCATATAAGATAGGATGAACGTATTAGGTTAATTTATAACACGCCACATGCTCATTCAGTGTCTCGATTCGCCAGAATACGTCACGTGACGAGAAAATAGATACGTCTAGTCCTCACCGGATCGACAAAAGTGACGTCAGAGGGTATTTTTTGAAAAGCAATTTCCCTAGGAAAATTGTTGTGACCAAATTTGGAAAAGTGCCCGATCACGTGACCGCAGTGTCGTCTGCGCTGCAGCTTTGCAACAATGGCGGATGACTAGAACGTGATGTGCGTTCGGGATAAGCGACGACACTCTTTCTAAAATAGATTTTCAAACATTCCAACAGCTCATCGACGGAAAAGATTAAAGTGCAACTAAGGATGTCGCTAGGTATGCTTAGAATATTTTTTGAAAGAAAGTGGTACCACGTACAACTGAAACCGCTATGGAAACATCGCCCGGTAAACTTGTCACAATGGATTGTTGCGGTGCAAAATATCAAAACACGTTAAAAACTATGTAACAATACCAACATGAGCATGTGGTGTGTTATAAAACACCTATAGCCTGGTCTTTATTCGGGCTATAGCGCTCGTCTCCTTGCCTGTCGATAGCTTTGGATCAAAGAAGGGGCAGTGTCACTCTCTTGAACTTTTAGTCAATGTCAAGGCTTAGCACCTCAATAATTTAACAGTCCTACCTGCGTGATAGCAAACAGCTTCTGATAGCAAAGGTTGGAATGACATGGGCGTTAATTTAATGAAAGCGAAGCATCGATTGTTTTCCTCGTAAATTCTCCAATCTTGAAAGAATTATATTTCCTTCAAACAAACGTTTCTGCTGTAAAATACCGATCGAGCGACCTTGCATGCACAAGATAGCTTTCCATTCAAAATGGTGGCCCCTTTCCTAGGGCCCGAAAGTACAAGGTTGGGAGAAGTAATATGCACATGGAGGACAAAGATAGCGACGAGGAAATTTAACAATACTATCCAGTCTACCGCTTGACTGGGTTAATTTTGAAACTTCGACTATATTAACTTCGATCGTCTTATGTTTTTTGTGTAAATCGAAAATCAGTTTTGCCCTTAGATTGAGCACCGGGACGACGGCCATTTTGAATTTCATATGTCGATAAAAGTGCACGTGAAGCATTTTATTCATAGCACACCAAAATTGGCGCAGTGACGCCAATATTTTTTTCATATGTTTTCTTGGGGAAAGTTTCTGCCGGCAAAAGTATTAAGTATCCCGGTGCTACCTTAATGCAGGTTAAAAAAAACCCCCGAGAACAGTGTAAAATCTGCTACGCATACGCTGCTTGTTATAATTGTCAGAATGAAAAGCAGGAACACATTCGACGACACAAGATAAATATAGAATACAAGGGTTAAGAATTACAAAAGTATAGTACGGGCATAGATGAGCACTAAACAGAGACACTGATTTCGCTTTGTCATGTTTCGGCGCTGATATTTCTGGCATTTGGCTACCAGACTTGTATTTGGCTATTAGTTAATCTAGTTGACTACGAATCACAATGCTTTCAGCAGCAATGCACAGGTATAAACAATATCAATGTCTTTGGCTGCTACGGCGTTAGATGTCAAAAAGTTGTCAACACCGCAAGGAATAGCATCATCAGAAAGGGGGCTGCAAAAGGCGAGTTCACACACCCTGCACTGAAAGAGCATGGGTCGGTTACATCGGAGTTCCATCCGGTGGCGAAGATACGTAAAGGTCCGCCACTGCCGTCTTCAATCTTCATGGGAATGGCGAACACCGTAGCACCTGTAGCTGGTAGCTTGTCAAGATTGGCCACATTTTCAAAACCTGCAGAAATTATATGTGGCGGGAAAGTGAGTTCGAGTTGTCGTTCAGAAGTGTTTTATTTTACGTTGTCTTCAGATGAGGACGTGGGTTCCAATTTGACTACAAACTGATCTGTCGCAACCTTTTCAATACCTTCCTCAATAAAAACTGGAAAAAACCATCTCATTCCTAATCATGGTTTTCTAAGTCGCTGATTAAAATCCTCTATCCGTAGCTCGATGTATTTTCCAGGATTTTTGCCCTCCTTGTACAATACAGATTGCTTTTTGACCCCCATAATTGTTTTAAAACTATATTTAGGTTATGTCAAAACGCATTGTGTACATTAAGCGACGTTTTCATTGACAATGAATTCCAATATGGTCTAGAATTCTTTTGTCAAAGATAACATCGCATACTGTACTAAATGTACTGTATTTGGATATTATGTCATTAACATATACGCGCTACATGCAAAAAATAACGTTTATAGTACACAAACAGTGAATACGAACAGTTAAGATGATCGTCGCATTTTGAAGTCAAGATTCCAATATTTTACCTCGGAAGATACACACTATTCTAAGTTAATTGGAATAGTTTGTATCCAATTTGGAATTGGAAGTTTCAATGCCTACCTGGTATATTTCTTTCATACAAGATCTGATGCGCTCTGTAATCCGGAGACTGACCGTAGTCAAGTGATGCCGTGTCGATCCCGACAGCCTTGATCTACCGGGATAAATCAAACACAGAGGTTTGTCAATCGGTAACACAGTTACTTGACTTATCGAAATTGACCGCATTGAAGCCAAGGGCGCACGCCCTCTCTCGCTCGCGATCGCGTGAACTGTTTCGTGAACTATTCAAAACGAGGAGAGCGATCCCTTGAGATTAATTAAGCTGGTCTCTCGGTCTACAGTGTCGAGGCAATATCGTGATGCTCTCAGATAAATGTTTGACAAGAGATATCCAGTTTTTCCGACTTAGGAAAAAATACGTCAAAATTAAAAGTTCTCTTGTCAGACAGTCCCTGGATTCGATTAAGGATTTTGACGATAGATGACTGATAATAAGGGATGGTAATGAACAAAGAAAAGAGAAACATAAAAAACGTAAACATATACAGAAATACAACTCAATATTAGGAAACGCCTCAAACATTACCGCTGCAAATCCAATTCGGTTTGCTCACGTTTCCTAGACCTGGGTAAAATACTCATAAGTTACGTTTATATGGTGTAGTTGTGGACAGTTCTACTTACCTTTCTGTTTTCAACCAACCACGTAGCAGCTTCCGGAGCGATCCCAGGGAAATGCAACAGTGACGTGTTGCTTGTGTCTGTTCCAAGATATGTTAGCTAACAAAGAATAGATTTTTACAGAGCATTAGACTTGAAGCGAAAGTGGCGGTAGGAACTTCAAACAATGCAAAGGCAACAAAAGTCTAATGACAACTCAAATCTGACTTGGCTGTGATACAATGTAACTCAGAGTGGCAGTAACGAGTGTAATATGATTCTGTGTATGTGAAGTACACCGCAAAGTGTACACGTATTTTCTGGTGTGTGTTTATTGTGGGTGAAAAGCTCTTTGATTTTCACCGCAGTTACAACAAGTCAGCGCAGCTTTTTGAGACAAACTTCGAAACACCTTAACGAACCAATTAGGCCTACACAAGTGTGATAACATTTAGATCAATGTCAGTGTCCATCCTTATCCGGTTTTGAGTATAATGGGTCTAATTGAAAGAAACTGTTTAAAACTGAGGATATTTTGAGATCGACTTATTACACATTCGCAGCTATCGGGGCTTTAAACTAAAATTGCTAAATGGCATTTAAATTGTCATGTACTCTGCAATATCACGCAATATCTGTAACAGCAGAGACTCTGTAGTCACTCTGACAATATCTGAGGTCTGGACGAATAACGATGCAATACATTACGGAATCTAGGTATCAGATTTACTTCTGATCTGAACAACTGTTCTTGAAAGATCTATCAATCACAGAAACAAACGGCAGACAGAAATACACGGAATACACGGAAATCACGATGACATTAGCTTCCATGCGCCTATGTGCACACGGACACCGATGACGATGCAGACCGTTGAGCTGGATCTTGCGTGCTATTTGAGCACATCAACCTTTTCAGGCTATTGAGCAGTAAAAAGGATGAATGAGCACTCACTTTCAAGGTAAATGCAAAATTTCAAACATTAAAAGTTTGAGAACCATATGTGCATCAAGTCTCTCAAAGTCGCCTTGCATGTCAAACAGAGGGACGAAATAGGCGTAAAACTGACTATTGTTCAAATACCTTATCTGGGTATCTACTTCCCCAACCGGTGTATACCATGAGGATGACGTCATCTTGGATACGACCATGAGCATTTTCCCAGGCCTGCAAATCAGCTACTTCTAATAATGCATCCCTGTCGCTATCCGCTTTGGACTTCATGTTTACCTTGATTGCCGGTCCAATCAGATTGTCTAGTGGTACCTCATGAGCTCGCCAGTTGCCCTGTGAATTAAAAGAATGTACCAAACAGTTATATATCACAGAATTGGCATTCTACTACCCTGTACCACATACTTGATTCCATCAATTTTAAGATGGCCATGGTATCAAAGAATACACCGGGATGGCTGCATACATTTTATTTTTCCGTGTTCTCAATTCTCGTACCATCCATCATCAGGCAGAGGCATTGCAAGCCAAATAACTTGATGACGTAATTGTTACGTCAGTGTGACATAGAGGTGAAGTGCCACGCCAAAGAGAAAAATGCCATCAATCTATATCTGGTTATCGAACTCTCCATCCTCAGACAGTGAGACGGGTGCTCCGCCGGCCACTGTACCATTTTTGAAAACAAACAGAACTTTTACCAACGAATAGAATGAGGCTTAAAGCCTACCCTCCTACCTACCTACCTACCTACCTACCTATCTATCCATCTATCTATCTATCTATCTATCTATCTATCTATCTCTATCTCTCTATCTATATATCTATCTATCTATCTATCTATCTATTTATCTATCTATCTATCTAT
>LD355641.1:31084-42287 GCA_001465055.1 Ptychodera flava | reverse complement strand
CAGAGAATGTAGCAGACATTAAGGTTTTGGTATTGTCAGGAGAGCTGTCAACAGACTGATTTGTAGAGGAAACTGAGTATGCCTTTGGTAATGGGCTTAATATTTACCATTCACTGCTACCTTTCACACAGACACTGCAAAAATAACATTTTTCAATCCAGATGACTGTGAGAACATAGTGTCATACACTGAATCACCATTTTGTTTACACCATTTAATGCATGCTCTGCAGCAAAAACATATCATTGTGCATATTGAATTTTGAAAATAAATTGTATTTTATTCATATTAAATGCAGTCAAAGAAACACATATTTCTAAAATTCTTTAAGTCATACCTATGTTACAGGTTTATCATGGGAAATCAGTGAAATATATGTACAACACAGAACACTACAGCATACAAACTGATACAGATCAAAGTAATGAGTTTCAGTACTACAGTATTCTAAATTAGACATATTTTACATTAGACACTTTTTGTCACGAGTTTTTTTTTTCTTTTGTTTGGTCAACAGGATGGCCCAGTCTCTGTTAGAAAGGTATTTAGGTGTATGTACAAAAGAAGAAAACCTGAAAAAAGAGCTGGAAGAAACCCACCATTTAATGCTACATACACACGAGATAATAGACACAAATCACAAATCAGAAAACAAACAATGGAACATAAACAATAAACCAAAAGCTGACGAGAAAGACAATGACATAAACAAGACTGAACTAGAAATCATAGATGACTCTGAAACATTGACCGACGAACAGTTGATTGAAGCTTTGGAAACCATGACAGAAGACATAACATCCCAACAACAACAAGGTGAAAACAGTGACAATGAAAACTCATCAAAGTGACAGACACACAAGTGACAGTGATTTGACATACTACTCACAAACAAATACAAGTGACAAGTGACAGATTGTGACAGACATGTAAGTGACACTGACAGTGACATGATAAGTGACAAACATACGATTTATGGCTTTCTTCATTTACTACCTTTATCAACAAAACATCAATAGTCAAGCATGTCTTTCCAGCCATTCTCTCTTTATCCACCCATGCAGCTATTCAGGACACAAGTAACATTCACTCAGTCTCTTACTTTCGTTCCAGGCCATTATTCAACCCTGAGTCGTTCCCTGAGCGATATCACACATCCACATTTAACAGTTAATGACAATAGCACCAGTCTTTGTCATTTTGAGTTTAAAATGCAGTACTTTCATTTCCATTTCGTTTGCACTTTGTTCTATAATTGACTTATTTTGCTGGTGCCTCATGCTGTCCTCCACTAAAATATGCAACTACAGATAAACTGAAAACAAAAGTATAGAATAAAATAAATCAATAAAGCCAAAAAAACACACAAAAAGCAAAAAAGAAATGAAAAGTAAAAAAAATAAAAAGTAAAAAAACCCCATTTTTTCAGACTTTGAGTGTAGACTAACATACAAACATGAATGCATGCAATTTCCATTTTCTAGCTTTGTGGAAAATGCATGTACACATGGTCTGTTCATCTTTACTGTTTTCATGCTCTGTCTCTCATGTAAAGTGCATAATGCTCTTTACAAGTCCTTTCATCTTTCTTTAAGGCTAGGGGCAGGAACATCTAAATTTTGACCATCCTACTAAGAATTTAATTCGTCTTTCTTTATTTCTGAACATAGCAACAATCAACACTATCACAAAACTTGCTATGCGATGAATTCTGCTCATGGTTCAGTGACAAAACACTTCAGGTTAATCAGTATGGCTTCTGTTAAAAAGTAGAAAATGACCAAAACTGAAGTATGTTATGTGTTTATTTCAATTGTCCCCATATTCAAAGGGACATTATGATTGGTTGAGAATAATTTGTCACTGAACCGCTACAGGGCGCAGCTCAACAAGCTGTGAATGTCTCAATAAAACCGAGACACATTGCATACTGAATGTTATTTCCTTTTTCTCAACAAGAAATTCACCTGTAATTTAAAATGCTGATAAATAAAACACGTAAAACGTAAATTACCTCTTTTGTCTTTTTTTTAAGTCATTCTGAGTAAGTGAGGAGCAATGTTTTGTTCTACAGGCAGTGTCATAATTAAATAAATAATCAATTTAATGTGACTGCATTGTTCTGATATTCAGTCAATCAGCACATTGCGCAGCATCTTGTGATGAATACAAATAAATAGCATTATGCTAATAAATTAAAAAGTCCCCGATGTCAGTATATGATATACCACTTAACCAGAAACTAATACCCTTATCCTTAAACTGATATGTAACATTGCAATTTCTTTTAGAAATGTTGATATGTAAAGGAATGTGAGCAAGCATAAAGTGGATTAGGGGATCACTAGAGATGTTTGGTGCCAAGGAACGTCATTTCAAATTGTTCCATTTTATTCTATTAACCTTACTGTCTGACTTTATTTAGCATGCTATAAGATGAATTTTGAAAGTTTGAGGTATGGTTTACACTTGTGGAATTGATTCTGGTTCGAAAGTTGCAAACTCTGTCGGCTAGTGTTTAACTATGTTCTATTTATATTGTACACGGATAGTTACAACATGTATATCAAACTTCAACACAGGTACAAGTTGCCCCATTCCATTTGACATGATGCAAATCACTAGCTATTGGTTACATAAAGGCATACTGTCTATTATCCGAGGTTAGTCTCAATTTTTGTGTATGTCATTTGTACCAATGTGAAGTACAGTAATAAAAGAGCACTTTCCAACTACAGTTCATTGATACCTTTAATGTCAATTAATACAAGCATGTGATAAAAATTACAAAGTGGCCAGTCATTATGAGTTGGTTTTTTTTTGCATGAAAATTCATCTGTGTTTGTAGCTGATTGATGTCAATTTTACATAGAAACAATGGATAGATCTCTAAAAGCCAGATTTCTTTGACACTAACGTCCTAGTTCAAAGATATCTTCGGTTTCCCAATTTATCTACACTGAATCACCAGACGACTTTGTGGATTGGGAAAATGTACAAATTCTTGATAGGGATCCCTGATACTTTGGAAGGGGTGTCAAGGAAGCTATATGTATCTGTGTTAAAGGGATACAGTCATTGAAACTACACTACATGGTCGCATGGGACCCATATGACCAATGTGAACACTGTATCAAATGTACAATGGTGATTGATGAAAGTTAAAACATGTCTGTCATAATCTACACCCTATAATTGTAATGTTGCAACTATGATGATGAGGTACTGCATTGTTTATAAGGAAGAAACTCATACAGGCGCATTTCCGACGATAGCTTCCCCTTAACCAGCCATCTCTTAATAGAGACAGTGGGAGGTATTGCAAAAAGTGTATGACCCGGTTTTGATGTCACATGTCCTAAAGGTCATGACATTGAGATCAGGACATTCTCTACTGACGAACGTTGTAGTGCCGAAAACCGAAAATTTCAGTGACTAAAATCTAAGGTGTTAAGAATCAAAAAATCAATTGATAGTACCGTAATCATTCCATCAACTCGACTGCTCCATTAATTCGACCATCCGAATTTTTTGGATAATTAATTATTTTACAACCTCCAATTGTTCGACCAGTGTTTAACTGCATGATGTTTTCCCTCTATAATTCGACCACAAATGTGTTGGCATAGTATTAAAGGTACAATAACATTGTAATAGTAAAATAAGGCTGATTTTGAGGTAAGCTTACTTTTTTTACCTTAATGTCAAAGCCTGCCGAAATCCGACAATTGAAACAGTTTGTCTTCCGAATTTAGTATGGCTAAAAACAGTAACATAAGGTCCGATTCTGACGTGGAATCCGACAATTGAAACAGTTTCTCTTCCGAATTAAGTACGGCCAAAAACAGTAAAATAGGACCCGACTTCACGTACTTTTACTTTTTAATATATCAAAGCCAAACGAAATCGGAAGATTTGAAGTTTCTCTTCCGAATTTAGTGCGACCGGAAAATATATACCAAACGAAATTCTGAAATAATCAAAGTTTTGATAATTTTTGTATAGTATTATAAATATCATCATGATAAATGCAACTTAAAAAAGAGATACAAAAAACAATAGCTTTGTCCGTAAACAAAAATGTCATTTTCGTAAAGTTTGGTACGGTTGAACCACGCTTAATAAATTTTGCCAGGGGAGACACACAGTCATAGACCTGCCACTAGACTAACCGAACGAAATTCTGAAATAACGATAGTTTTGATAAACTTTTATAGTATTTTAAATATCTTGATAATAAATGCCACTTAAAAAAGAGATACTGTGTCTATAAACAATAAAAATGTCCATTTCTGTAAAGTTTGGCGGTTGGTGCATAATCAATCTGCCAAGGGAGACACCCTATATGGACCTGCCACTAGAATAACACAACGCAATTCTGAAAGAATTATAATTTTTGATAAACTTTTATACCATTTTAAATATCATCATGATAAATCCAATTTGGAATTGAGATAAAAAATACAATAGCTGTGTCTGTAAACCATAAAAATTTCATTGCAATAACGTTTGGTGATCCATGCTTAATTAATTTTGCCTGGGACACCCCCTAGTCATACACCTGCCACTTGACTATTCATATCTTTCACACAACCCAAAGTTTAATGCAGGTAAAGAAACAGAAAAGACAATTAGACGTGCCCGAGTTTTGGCTAAGGACATGAAAAATTATAACAAAGTGGTTGCCATGCAGCCATATTGGATCATATCGTAAAACAAATTGACGTGCATATGTGTGACATAAGTTAATGTCCTTGTACCAACTTTGAATAAAATCGGTTGAGATATGCCTGAGTTACGGCTCTGTACATAAAACATTGTAACAAAATGGCTGCACAGCAGCCATATTGGATCATATCACAAAACAAATTGATGTGCATATGTAAATGTCCTTGTACCAATTTTGAATAAAATCGGTTGAAACATGTCTAAGTTATGGCTCTGTACATGAACAAATCGTAATAAAATGGCCGCATGGCAACCATATTGGATCGTGCTTGTATAACAAAATAAATCGATGTGCATATGAATGACATATGAAGTAATCGTTGTACCAAGTTTGAATGAAATCGCATCTCTGAGATATCTGCGTGAACAGACGGACGCACGGACTTGATCAAATCTATAAGTCCCCGCTGAACCAAGCAAAAGTGCATGGTGCTATATATATATATATATATATATATATATATATATATATATATATATATATATATATATATATATATATATATATGTGTGTGTGTGTGTGTGTGTGTGTGTGTGTGTGTGTGTGTCGTGGTTTTGTTTGATCTAATTGCAGATGTTCTGCAAAACTGCAGATGCCTAATGTCATGAAAAAGCAAGTCAGTTGTGCGGTTAAAAATAACGTTACCACCACAGGTGAGTATATGATAGGTTTCTAAAAAAACTCTTTGAAAATGATGTTATGGGCGGAACATTATCATTGTTTGGAATATCATTTTGCAAATTTAAAACATTTCACTATTAAAATGGCTGTTATTTCTCTTACTCGAATATGGTTTTAAATGCGGCTTTCTACTTACCCAGTTTTCTTCACAGGGATCCGTTGCGTGGCGGGAAAAGTCGAAAATCGTTCGCAAATAATTTACCCTCCGAAATTCAACTGCACTATTGACTGGTGAGGGATTTGTGCATGACAGTGTCTTCGACATTTACAAGAGTGGATGTCGATGACACTCTTATGGGATCACATTGGTATGTCATAAAACTAAGTGTTGGTGATACTTTTGACGTGGAAGTAGACGTAATCAGGGTATTCGTAGAGAACCATGGCTTCCCTAAAGAGCACTTAACGAGTAAAACTTGCCAATTGTCACATGATATTTAAAAGTCGTGCGATTATGCTATGTGAATCAAAACAACACCAGATAAGGAAAGTTTTAAAAAATGGCGTAATCGAAACGAGGATCTGTGAAGATAGTGCAAGACATCAGATTGTTCACTGTAGTTATTGTTGTTTCTCCAACTGATAAGCTCTGGTAATAGCTGTTGGCAATGCCAGAATTAAGACTTATATTCATATGTAGCATCAAATAAAGTCCCTGGTGATCTTTCAAAAGAGGTAACTTATACAGCAGTCTTAATTTTTTTCATATTTTAAATTCGTAAGTGCTCGTACATTTTCTATTGATGCATATTGTTATTGCATTCTGATGTATCAAAACATCCATTATTATACATGACAATTAAATTACAGACATAGTGACGGACTGTGTCGGAAAATGAATTTCTATGCCACATGATCGACGAAGACAGCTCTCAGAGAAGTAGTTGATAAGCTGACGTTACAATACTAAACATATGTGGCATCTCATTGAATAAGGCAAGGTAACAAAGTTCAGATTTAAAAAAAACCACATGCCCTGTACATTGTGTATTTCTCGATATAATGACAACGTTAAGCATTTTGTACAAATATTGGCGGGTGATCTGACAGGCAGATACTGATACATGGTGTACATTTGAATTATAATAATTCTGATTTATTTTGCAGAAAGAGACTAATGACAATGACCGAAAGAAATACCTTATTGTCATACTAAATGAAATACCAAATTTGCCGGACAACATGACTCGTCCAGTTTTGTCGATGGTGCACAACATGGTCCAACCAGCAAGAAGGTGGGACAAGTCAGCCGTCATGTTAGCACTACATCTTTGGTTAAGATCTCCCAGGCTTATGAAGACATACGACGACGTAGTGGTCACTTTGTTTTGCCATCTACGAGACTTCAACTCCATAAGAATTTCATCCATCAGAAGCCTGGTTTCAATGAAGTATGTTTCAGTGGATGGAAGAAACTGCCGGTCAGAAAGATGTACCTGCATCAGGGTATAGGGGTGGTATAATCTTTGATGAACTGGCCATCCAAGAAGACCTGCAGTCAGACAACAAAAGGAGGGCAAAATAAATTGATCGGAGAGGTCGAACTCGGTGAAGACTGTACCATTAACATGGATACGTTGAAATGCCACCGAAATCAGTATTGACAAACCACTCTTTCCAGTTTGAATTTCTGAGTTTTACCAGCTGCACATTCCCATTCGCTCACTTTCCAACAAGTCATATCCATGCAAGCCTATCATTGATTTGTTTTAATTTGTTAAATTGGGGATTTCACACAGACTTTATGATCTTTGAGGGGTCATCAGCGAATATATCATTTCTCAAGCTACATACACTTCAACAGTAACCCCTTAGATATGTCTTTGGTCTTAGTATTTGCATTTACTTGGTACAATTAATGATTTCTAAATTGTTGTCTTTGCAAATTCTGATGCTAATAAAAACACCCTTAAATTCTGAGCTATGGTCACGTATCTTTAGATCTACACATACACTCAAGGTAAAGGTAAGGTCATTGTTCCACTCCGCTTTGGTTAGTCTTTCTTATAATGTCCGCATGCACAATCCCACATATCTTGGAGATAAAATACAAAATACAACAGAGTAGCAACCCATGTACACAATAATGGCAACCGATGAATTTCTAGTTTTGCGTAATTTCTTTCAGGATTGTTACCAAGCGTTGGACTCCGCAGCAGTTCTGCAACTCTGAATAAATACTGCTATCATTGTTGCTTGTTTGTGCACTGAAATTATGTCCCAAGGATTACAAACTTTGCAGCAGATGTCTCACATTATTCTTTGTAATATTTCTGCATACACACCCCTCCCGTATCTTCATCATTATCATGATAGTACTGGGAAGAATCCCCAATGCTATTACCGATGGCCGAAAATGTGAGAAAAGGACCTCAAATGATCCGAGAAAAACAGCTGCTGGTGTGGATTTGGTATATGGTAATTAAGTCAATAATCGATCAGGGAAGTCAGCACATTTTAATCTCTAAAAATTGAGAGTTCATTATTGGTAAAGGGTATGCCACCAAAGCTGTCGTTGCTATGATGAAAGGATGTAAGTACACATTCTAATTTCTGCATTGCATTATCTTCACGGTATATTTGCAATAAAACACCCCAAGGGATGGTATACCACGAGATTTTGATTTGTTTACCACATATATGCAAGAGGGATAGTGTGTATATGGAGTTGAACTGGTCAAAACCGAGTGTTTGTGTTGTTTTATCGGAACACTGAGAGTATGACGATGTAACTCACTTTGATGTAACTCACCTTTCAGACTCTTGACTCCCGAAAGCAATCTGCTGCTTTTTTCATCTTTCAAAGTCTCGATGTCTTCCACTTGTTTTTCACTGTAGATCGCGAACCTTTTTGTTTTGGTGGTAAGAATTCCTACATCTCATTCAGAAAATCTGCTTCCGATAGTTCTTGGATACTACTAGATTCGCCGGGAACATCCTCGACTCTCTTCACGGAAGCTATTGCTCATGTTTGTAGCAGACGATCGCGCACTGATTTTGATAGCAGACTTGTGGTGACAGAGGATATCTTTATCATTACTTAAAAATTACATAGTGCTATTTTTAAGAATGGATGCAGATTTACTGTAGTTATTTTATGTAATTAAAAACATAAATCTGTAATGTCCTTCGAAGTAAATCTTATTTCTAGCCTATTTTTGCATTTGAGAAAGGAAATTCACATTGAGGGCCACATGGACGGACGCCAACTGTGGTATGTCACTGTGGTATATCACCAATACAACAGTCATTGTCACGTCTCAACCAATCAGATAGCTTTATTTACATCATCAATATAATTGCAAATGAAACGTTATTTACCATTAATGAATTGAATATTGATATCAATGTTTGTATTATTATAAGATTTGCCCAGTTTCTTTGTTGGAGGAAGTGTGATATTAGGACTTATCAAGTTTACACCTGAAGTACCATAGCTTAAAATAAATAAATAAATAAATAAAAGTGAAAAAAGGGTTTTGTCTTGTGGTGCTGGTTTTGTCATAACTTTTGTAACAATACACGACAGGACACAAACAGTTTAAATGAGAGTGACACATGAAAATTTCAGAGTTTCAAACAATCCATGAAATATTTAATTTGTTCATGATTATGAGGGATGTACTTTTTGAAATTGTATATTTTTTGATCAAAATCAATAAAGTGATTTTTTCTATATATTTTCTCTGTTAACCTCCCTTTAAAGAATTCTAAGTTTGTATGATTACAGCATGACCGGTAACAAATTTAGTGAGGATAGTTTTAAATCATTCACTTCTATGAAAAGGTTTATCCAAATTTTTCTCATTTTTCTAGACTATCTAGTGGCCAGCAGGGGAGCGACCAAGGGAGATTTCCCAGGGTTGTCAGCTTGATTTTGGTTTGCCAGGTGTGGTCGGAATTATTGATGGAACTCACATTTGACGGTTTGGTTGTATTGGTGGAGCTCAGGATTATAACAGAAGGGAAGGTTATGCATCAATACAACTTCAGGTGAAAATCTCTTTATAATGATAGATTTGATGATAATGCTGTTCCAACACAAGTTTTGTCTACTTATAAAATAGTATAAAACAATAGTGAAATACTGCATGGCCAGCTCTAGCAATAAAACTTTATCAAATGTTTGGAGGAAGATATTCTGATTGAAAAGTTTCATATTGTTATGGCTCAGAGACACTTTCTGCTGCTGTGAATATTTGGGAATTTCCTGAGTTTAAGTTACATCTCATTTTTCCAGGTCATTGTACATGATAATGTATTGATCACCAGAATACATACACTGGATGGCCTGGCTGCAGACATGATGCCCTTGTCCTTCAAAATTCTTCGTTGGATACAAGAATTAAGACCATTCATGTGACTCTGGATCCTCAGAAATATGATGATTCTGCCTACCGAGAATGGCTCCATTGGTCCTTTCAGGGACAATGGATTTCTGAATATTCAAAACAACGCAGGTTTAATCGTGTTCTTTCATCCTGTCATCAAAACGTTGAAAGATCAATTGGGCATTTATAAGGGGTGTGTGAGGAGGTTCAGGGAATTACCTATGCATAGTCCAGAGGATGTGTGTGACACTATTATTTCTGGCTGTATTCTTCACAATCTATGCATTTGTCCATCATCATGATGATGTTGAGAACTATATTGATTTAGACCCACAACATAATAATGATCCAAAGCCAATATCCAAATATTGAATACGTGGATGTACCTGGATCGGAGGTACTGCCAGAAGACAGCAACGCATGAATCATTTGTATTATAATTCAAACATCAGAGAGAATTAATCTTGAAAGTTTTTTATCCTTTTTAAGAACAAAATTAAATTTGCAGAATTTGCTTCAGATATATTTCATCTAAATCCTATACTTAAATTAATGTACACAACCAGCTAGGCTAGGTTTGGTGGAGCTATGTAATTTTTTCAATGAATAAGTCTGTGTCAAACATATACTAGTGAGTTTTTAAGCAGGAAGATTTCATTGCATGTACTTTTTCGAATAGATCCTTTAATGATGACCCTGTATGGATTTGTTGAAATTATTAATTTTAAATGTAATCTGTAATGTTAACTTTTAATGCTTTTGTACAGTTTTTGTCAAAAATCATATTCTTCAAAACTAATAATCTAATAAAGAGAACAGGCATTTTTCCTGCAGTTCAGGTATAGACTTACCATGTGGTGAAATCTATAAAGAAGTATTTTTACGACTCTTTTGTGATTGTTTGTCCAAAAATCTGTTTATTGTTCAAGATTACTTCTCAGACATTTGGTATGTTGTTCACCACAGGTGACATAAACTCTACTTGAAACATGTTCTTTTTGTGGTGTAATCTGCAATTTATATGTTTAGAAATATGTTAATCATTCTAATAATTTGATTTTACTTACTTACTTAAAGTTCTATTCAACTTTTGATGTACATAATATTTGTAAATATTTATATCAAATCTTTTCAAGTGAGTGTCATGATGCATGCTCTTTCTCAAGTTACAACAATGTTAACACTTTTATTATTGTTTCATATATTGGTTTATTTAAGATTGCATACTTGTCAATATACATTAATTAATAGAAAAAAAGAATATGAATAAATTACTAATCACTGGATAAATTACACAGTGGCTCATAGAAATACATTCCATATTCATTGACTCAGAGTAAGAAAAACTAAGAATTCAATTCAAAAATATGCAAAATCTTTTCACATCACCAGCAGCTTAATCTAAACATTGAAAGTCCACTGATTTTACAGACTTAAATCAAGTGTTGCTTAGTAACTGAAC
>LD355630.1:22779-34865 GCA_001465055.1 Ptychodera flava | reverse complement strand
GCCCATTCATCTGAACGACTATCACAACACTCAAGAATGGTCTTCACAAATATATCTGTCTTTACATAACTAAAGCCCGCACTGCCTGGTGTCACTGTAGTTCCTCAGAATAGGCAATCTGTTTTGCTGTTGAAGGGACCAGATGATACTCTAGCACTTCTTTTTGGATTCTCACATTTCTTCCTTTTGTGGCTTTCAATGTCTTTTGGATTGATATACCGCTTTCGGCATTTCGAATGTACTTTTTCACCAACTGAAACAACGATGTATTCCCCTCTTTGCGCACTTGCATAATTGATTCCATCTGCTCCCTTCTGACGAAGTTCTACCACACCAGAAGGATCTCCCAATTCTTCTTGGCAGATGGGGCAAGTCTCTTGGTTCATGGTGCTGACACTCATGGCCAAGTCTTAACCATGTGTCAAGAAATGCTAATGAAGTCACAAAAAGATGAACTTATTGCATATGAGTGACAATGAAAATATTTTTCATTTGGAACAAGATTGCTCTAGTTATACCTAAGTTCCAGTTAGTTGACTTGCATGTGTCATGCAATTTCTTCAATGGATACGTTTATTAACTATTTTTAAAGAACAGTTACCCACAAAATGGATATTAATGGATTTTGGATCTCCACGTGCCCAAGTGAAGATTAATATTCGACCAATAAACGTTGCACAACAGATCTACACTTAAAGCAAGCTTTGCTCATTTAAGGTTGAAATGCACCTTTAATGATACTGATATTGTTTGAGTCCAGTATTTCTCAGTGAAGACGACGTTTTTCACCAAATAATGTATACGGTTTCTATAAGGTCTATTTCTGAAAAGTGTATCTGTGTTTGTTTGTTTTTGTTAAAAATACGCGTTTATGAGTTATTTTGCTTAAAAAGTATAAGTATAGATGGAATGAACTGATTGGTGATCTGTAAACAACAATCAACAGTACAGTATCTTAGAAAAAAGTGTGTCTCAGACTTTTTATTTTACTTTTTGTTTTTGTACTATATTTTGTACTATACTGATGAAGAAAACTCTGTTTTCGAAACGTAGCGCCAAAGGATCACAGTGTGACACTAGTCTCTCCACTCCAGTGTGGAGTAACGCCAAGACACGTTGATTACGGATACGTCTCGCCATGGCTAAGCAACATTTTACATAAAACAGCAAAACATGATATACACTTATATTATACACAATTTCATATACAAAACGCAAACAACCCAAATATGAACGATGTGTGGAGTTGCTTTGCCTTTACTACCTAACCTCGAAAATTGTGAAAATCCACATGAGCAACATGTTCCGGACGAAGAAAGTGACAGTGATTATTTTAAATACATGTATAAATATGCAAATTATGGGACTTATGATCACTTGCCTATAATCTAGATATGATAACTGGATTCCTAAACCACTAAAACATGATGGTAGACACAGACATCACTAGTCTAGGTTAAATATTTAAGTAGTTATGACCATTTTAAGTATACGGCGGCCATCTTGGACGCCATCTTGAAAATGACACGTTTCCGGTGGTCGGATTTTGGTAGACTTTTAGTATGTTATTAAGCACATTAGACTCTACAAAGAACCGTTGAGAAACCTTTTGTAGCAACTTTTTTAGGGTAAGGTCTTTTTTTTTCATAAATGCAGCCGACTATTGTGAGTTCATGTGGCGGAGGCGTTTCGACGATAAAGCTGAGGCGTGGATTTTACTTGTTCAACGTATTTCAATTCTCTGCCCTTTAAGTTTACAGTCCCCTTCATCGATTCATGGGACCCTTCTTTTTCAATCATTTCCCCCTAAGTTTCCAAGCCCCCATTCCTAATTGTAACACACCTCATCCGCAGTCTGTATTCTAATTCGCCAATTGATAGTCACGTGGGATGCGTTCTTTTTGTGCTGATCCACGTAAACGACGTCATCAGGCATCATTCGTTTGAACTGTTGCCTCCCAGGCATCAGTTCCGAAAAATGATGCCCGCTGACGTCAAAAACGATATTTGACACGAACGCGGACCGGAATGTAAACAAAGATGTCGTCTGCGGCCGATCGAAATGATAATCCAGAAATTTATTGGTTTATCCTACTTTTTGAAGAAGAATTGAATGCTTTGGTTTCCAACAAGGACTCGATACGGAAAAAAACTATAATCAGAGGTGAATTGAACGTTTTGCAGAAGTATTGCGGTCTTTTTAGGAAAAACATTTTCTTACTGAACCACTCAACATATTACATCATAGACCTACATGAGACAAGTTTTGTGTATAGTACGTTCTTATGCATGGCTACGGATGAGGTGTGTTACAAAACACATATTGACTGGCATGAGGGCAACAGCATACATCTTTAACCCCTCGGGCCTGTGAGTCACCCCCAAAAACAGACTGTTTCCCTCGGCCTACGGCCTCGGGAAACAGTCTGTTTTTGGGGGTGACTCACAGTCCCTCGGGGTACAGACGTATGCTGTTGCCCTCATAGCCAGTCAATATGTGTATACTGTTACCCCAAAAATAGTTTATCGCCCCTTTTAGAACTTAACCTTTGACCTTATTTCCATAAGTATGCAGATCTTTGACATCATCAGTTTATGGCTATACCACTTGTAAAATGCTGCCTTATATTTGTTTCCATCACTTACATAATCATATCTGTAATGATCTTTCAGCCATTAAATCTGAATGCGCAGACAATTGTAAATAAGAAGTAAGAAAGCTTTGAAAAGGAAAAAGAAAATCTGAAGAATGTTAGAATGTTAGGAGGCAGGCATTGGAGGATATAGATAATTTGTACACTGAGCAGGAAAGGGTTCTTAAAAAGCACACTCAAACTGTCATTGGACAACTGCATGCTGAAACATGAACTGTCAAACACTGAAAATTTCGCATGCCAGAAGCAAAGATAATATTGAAAAGGAAGCAGCCGAATTGCATTCCTGGGAGAATTCAATCGATGAAGATTAAGGACAACTATGTAGGTTGATCATTTATGGCACTCTCGCTAAAATTTTATGCCATTCAAAACTAGATAAAAGAAGCAATACAGACACAACACATTTATATTTAGCCTTTTACTCTTAATGTTGTTCCATCCAAAATTGTTCTCTGTAAGTATCGTTCGCGTATAGGGGATCTTGAAAATATAACTGTGCAATAATGACGTTTGGTGAGTAGGTTTCGAAAAACCTGAGATATAGGGGTACAATTCATAAAGATATAGCAATCGACTATTCAAACCACATGACATTAGGGATTTTAAGCTGGCCATAAAAAGAAGGTTGACTAACCATCTGTAGTAATAAAGTTAGACCAGAGGGGTCCCTACGAGTTGAGCGTGATGGTCACTGAACAAAATATTTGGAAATCACCGTGTAATTTAACTGTTAAATATTGTGTGAGACTACTTGATACTCTCGGAACCAGTGGAGAAAATCCCATTGACCTTCAGGATGAGGAAAAGGGTTGTAGTCGATATAAAGGGAAGAATTATTATTGCTGACACTGTCACAAAATGCATTAGAAAGGCAGACTTTAAAACGGCACAGGTGGGACAACATCTACTAAAAACATAAGTGTGCTTCCATTCGAATCTGCAATTGCCCTCATTACATTGCGATATTGTCGGAAAATGAATACTTCTTTGCTTAATGGAGCATAGCCGAGTAAATGTCAGTGACTGCAAAGGTAAATTCAAGGTACTTCGGTAGTGCTGCTTTGAAATTTTCTGTCTGTGTTACCATCAATGAGGCAACAGATACAGTTAATGTCGCACACCAAGACGCAGAGAATGAGCAACAAATAATTGCATTTTGTAAGATGGCAGGCACGCGCTTAAAAACGTTTGGTAGTTTAATTATTTTATTTATTTTTATTTATTTATTCAGATCCAACAGGCAAAAGGCCAACTTATAGGTCTGACAATAAGAGCTAGGATAAAAATATGATACAAACATACACGTATACGAACCTATTACACACAAACATTATATGTACAAAATGTCTTTGATGGTCCGACGAAAGGCAGACCTAGTAGTAAAAATGTCAACAGTATTATATTTACAAACTAAATCGTGATAAGCGGACATGGATCTTGGGACAAAGGAATACTTCCTAATGTTTAGCCGAGATCTCGCGGGTTTAAAAGACTCAGAGTGACGAAGTGTCCTCATTGGAAAGTTGTAATTACCCTGTTCTACAAGATAGGGTGAGTCGACCTCGGAATGAACGCACTTGTGTGTAAAAAGTTAAGATCAGCGGCCTTGCGACGAGAGAATAGCTGGGGGAGGTGAAAATATTTACATGTCTGTTCATTTTGTTCTGATACATAAGGAATGTTTTGTTTAAAACAGAGCAATTTAATAAATTTCAACTGAACAGTTTCAAGTCTTTCGACGAGATATTTTTCGGAGACTCAACAGTAGAAGCATATTCAAGATTTGATCGAACTAAGGAAATGTACAAAGTCCGCAAAGCCTGTATATTGGCGAAAGATTTACAGGTGCGCTTAAGATAACCTAGCATTTTGTAAGATTTACTGATAATGGAGTTAATATGAGTTTTACAGTTTGAATAGGAGGTCAGGGTTATACCTAGATCTTTAACTGAAGACGCCCATTGTAGCATAGAGCCGTTCAGTGAATAATCAGCGACTATTTTGTTTCCTTTAGTTGGTGTACGATATAATACAGCATTTAGAAACATTAAGATTCCGTTTCCATTTTGCACACCAATTCGATAGATTGTTTAAATCTTGCTGAAGAAATATACAGTCATCAGCTGAGTCCAGACATTTGAACAATTTAGTATCGTCTGCATAAATAGACAAGATTGAATGAGAAATAACAGTAGACACATCGTTCACATAAAGAATAAAAAGAAGAGGGCCAATTAAAGAGCCCTGGGGAACACCAGAAAGAACTGGCTTCCAGGAAGATTGTTTACCGTTTAAAGCTACTCTTTGGGATCTACCTGAGAGATAGGATTTCAGCCACATTAGCCATGAACCTGAAAATCCATGATATTTCATTTTATGAGTTAAAAGTTCGTGAGACACAGAGTCAAAGGCAGGCCTTACTGAGATCCAGATAAATGAAATCGGCTTGTTGCTTAGAGTCAAAAGCATTGGACAAATGGTCAACATATGAAATGAGGTTAGAAACGGTGTCTCTGTTCTTAATGAAACCGTGTTGCTCAGAGATGACAGTACTCTTGACATGCTCAAAAAGTTTTGTATATACAGATTTTTCAAAAATCTTGCTTATTGGTGACAGCAGGGATATCGGTCGATAGTTCGTAACATCATGACAATCTCCTTTCTTAAAAACTGGAATGACATTGGCTGTTTTAAAATGAGATGGAAAAACACCAGATGATAAAGCTATATTAAAAATCATGGTCAGTGGTATAGCAAGTTCTTCGGCACAATTTCATAAAAAGATGCCGGAAATGTTATCCGGCCCACAGGCTTTGTGTATATTAATATCTTTAAGGTGGTTCTATACTGTGTCAACCGTACCAGACAGGTAAGACAGTACGTCTTGTGTTAAATAGTTCAGTTCGGAGGTTTTTCAGATTATGGCGTTGTCAAGACGCTGTAAAATAATTCGTTGAACATTTCTAGTATTCCAATCCGATCACTTGTTTCTTTGTCACAATATTTCATGTGATTCGGGAGAGATGTAGAAGAACGCTTCGTTTTGACTAAACTCCGGAAGATTTTTTGGTTAGTTACAGACGTGGATTCTATGTTCTCGATATATTCAGCATATTTATCCCGTTTTGAACCTTTAAAATCTTTTTTCCGAATGTATCCAGTTGTTGACTTGAAACGTTTATAAGCGTTGTACGCTGTCTCCTTGTCTTTCAGGAGTGCTATGAGATCATTGTCCAATCATGGGGGTATTTCCGTTTTCGCGTCCTCGATTGTGATACTTTGGGCAAGGAGAGACTTGTCATGCCATATTGATTAGTGGTTACCAGTGAAGGAAATGTTGTAGTAACAGACAAAGTTACACATAAAGTAAATGTCTACGGTGATGATGGTTTGCCTTTGTTCTCCTTTGGTCCAAAGGGCACAGACTTGAGCAAACTCAATTGCCCGGGAGGTGTTGCAGTTGACGAAGCCGATAATATTTTTCTGCGACACTGCTATTAAAAAGTGTTCAGAAGTGTTCTAAGAGTTCAGAAATTTTATGGCCGATTCATTTGCTGCATTCAGGACGAGAGTCTCACAGGGCCAATTGCTATCGCACATTATAGTTTCAATGATACAGTCATTGTCACTGCACTTAACAGAGTCTACATATTGGGATCCCGAGTAAACCCGTCTCAGAGAAAATGCATAATGAAATTGCCAAAGACATTTTCATCTCTTCTTAGTGTATGCAAATGCATCATCGAGAGGGCGGATCCGTAAGCGAGTTCAAATGCTAAATAATTCTCACATCAAAATAAAGATCAGCTGACGATGCCTAATCGTCACATAAAGGAAAGCCATGTTTGTTGGGAGTGTCATATATACCTTGGTAAGAATACGGAAGTACCGAAATGCAAAAAGCATACCCTTTTATATATTACGACTAGAAATTGAAGGTATACATAATGTACAGCCTGTAATGGTTTTGTGTTAAACATTACTTTAGCGTCACCTTAATTTTGTAAATATGTTCATATCTTCAACTTTGTATTTTAATTAATTAAATTATGCATTCCAGTCTCTTGTAAAAACTTTTTTTCATATACTCACATAGCATTCGCCCTGTCCATCGATACCGTTTGTTGATTTCTATTTGTCGGGTGGTTTTGAGAAGGATGAAGATATCAAAATGTGTCCAGAAGAGTATTAAAAATAAATTGGATTTATCTTATTTTCATGTGTAACATATTTTCGGGCATGAAACTAAACTATTGTGATGGTGACATTTTTTGTTGTCTCTTAATTTGTATGAATCATTATATTTTGTCTCTAAAACTTATTTTTCACGGATAAGTGTGAATAACATACTAAATATACTGTCAGAAGGTTACGATGCATTGTCTTATAGACGAAAATGATTTGACGCAGGCATGTTGTAGATTGAATGAACAGATATTTTCTTGTACGTGATTTGCCATGTTAATTTTTATTCCATTAAAATACGCACACGCATTTGGAACTAAGCCCACCAGCGGTTTCCAATTTTGTTAGCGTTTAATTGTCGTGAAGGGGAAAAGAACAGAAAATATTTAATCATCAATATTAAAGTTGTTAGTAGCCTGCAACGATTAATTAGCTGCAACGTTGAATTGTGCAACCACAACTGAAGCAGTATTAATAATATTATTGTTAACAACCGTACTTTTTCTCCTAGGTTACATTATTACATTATATGTTGTACATAAAGCATTGCACTTGCATTGCTTACATTTAATTATGCTTAGTATTAATTACGTTTAAATTAGGGATTGTACTGCATTAAATGAACACTAATGCTGAACACTTTGTCATAAATCAAATGTATTATTAACTTCTAGCAAATTTTCATGGGTATATCATCATGCACAATACAAGCACAAAGTCCTCTCGGACATTATAGATATAAACTACGGTGGACGAAAACGACAATCGCCGCGCTGCGTAAAAAATATGACCGCGCTGTGTTAAAAAAAAGCGCCGCGCTGTGTTACAAGCGCCGCGCTGTGTGAAAATCGCCGCGCTGTGTGAAAAAATGTCCGCGCTGTTAAAAAAATGTCCGCGGTGTGTAAAAATCGCCGCGCTGTGTTTGAAAAATCTCTATAAATATATGTATTGTACTTTAGAAAGAGGTAAAAGGGGGAGGGACTTTTTCCATTTAAAACTTCTACTAAAAGGGGCAGTCTTAAATCCCTGGTTGTTGCATAGGTGGTTGTTGACATTGTCTGATTATGCGAATGTCGTGCATTCTCCTTTGCATTCTTCAATTTGCTCAGAGATAAAGTTGATAAAAAATCTGCACCTTTAACAAGTTCATATAAAACAGCAAATTTCTTGGGATGCTTGGAAACCAAAGTGCTAACAGCAAGCAATCCGAAATGATTTTTCTGCATATTGTTTCAATATTGAACAAAGGCTGAGCTATTCTCAAATCAACACACTTTGTGGCATTGACCTGCATGTTGAAGCATCTACACATGAACATCTCACGTGTTAAACTCACGCAAAATCTCCACTGGCAAAGCGTGCCAGCAATTTTAAAAATCACTGGCCTTTAACCGCTCTCAGGGGGCCTTGAACATTCTATTAAAAAAATAAAAACACACCACTTCAACATCCTAACATCAAACTTTTTTGTGCCTTTTAATTTATTGCAAGGGAAGCAAATGATGATGACTATCAAAACCAAAAGTTTGGGCAATTGATCTCAGTGCCAAAAACATATAAAATCAGTGAAAGGTTAAACACAAACACATAAACGTTTGTATTTCTTAAAACAGCTGTCACAACAAATATTTCTAACACTGAGAAAACGAGCACAAGCTAGGGCTTAAAGTTGAAATATGTCCCAATATGAAAAAGCTAAGCGTCCAGAACTCCGATCAGGGATGGATAATGTTTGGCACTAAACACAGGATCACACGAAAATCCAGTCATAGTTGACTCTTTCAAAAATGATTCTGGCTTCTCTCGTGTTGGAGGGAAGATGACTATCATCAAATCCAAGAAAGCGAATACAAAAAATTTGGGCAAGTGATGAAGAGAAAAAATACCGAAGTGTCGAAACCCGCGTTAAAAGACGAATCACAAAAATTTAATCTTTACAGGCGACCAAGGCAAATGGCCATCAAGTTCAAATTACAATGAAGGCGCAATTTTGCACGATGTTTACATATCGGACATTTAGTTTCTAGTTTCGAAGTTTAGCAGATTAAACACTATCGATTCACCGGTGTCTTGCCATGTATTCCACACAAAATAAATGCAATGATCCTTTTATTCACCACATCGTAATATTAAACAAACTTGGTAGAGCCGATGTGTGGAGTTGCCCTCATTTTTCTTTATATCCGACTCTTATTCTATATTAGACGATACCATACTTGTCAGATTGCAGGTAAATATTAGATGTATATCTGGGATTTCACTATACCTTACAGATCTGGCCCCGCTGTCTGGCCAAGCCCGAATTCCGTAGTCCGACTCTAACTTAAATAATACGAGCCTCGACTTGTCTAAAACTGTGGGTAAATATCCTATATTGGAGATTTCACCAACTCACATATAATATATGACCAAATAATTCTAATTTCGATATTGTGTTGTCTAGGAGCTAAGTGTCCGATGTCATATAAAAGTGCAATGATGCGGTGTCCTTGAAATCCATTTTACCTTGACATACGCTAAACAATAACTCTTTTATGGCCATAAGGAGATCACGAACCGAAAGCAAATGGGGAGCTTATTGAATAGCGCCACTACTCTCGCGAGAAAAGGTGAGGTAAGGTTTTTCGCCTGGATGCAGTACCGATCAGTCTGTTCAGTTTTTATTTGCGAATTTCACGTTTTGCAAATCTCTTGAAAGAATAAATTTCGTATCTCTCAATAATTTTGTCTGGTATTTAGCTTGGAAAAACATTTGTGTAAACTTACTTTCCATATAGTGAAAGTTACTGGCCCGCGTCTTTAGGAACTGCAGGACATTTTTCAGGAGTTACTGGTCCAGCATGAAAATAGCTGGTCTCGGGCCATCGGGTTAGCGTGAATTTCGCACGCTGGAACCAGTAAATCGGATTTTAAAAGATGTACATAAACTGTTTCCAGGAAAATTTAATGACTGCCAATTAAAAATAAAGACCAAAAGTAATAGGAAAGTACAAAATGGAAGCGGTAACATTATCCATGATTTAAGTATATTAAAATAATCAGAAGTCTCAGCTAGGATGTGTTTTGGGAAGACCGGCACGATTTACCCACATGCTGAACACCAGTCCTGTCACTTCAAAATTAAGCTCTACTATACCATAGTATATGCCATGATGGATTATAGATTGAAAATACCGGAGAAGGCAGTGGCCAGCTGACAGCGTTGTACGCCTAAAGGACAATCCCCTCATGCCATGTGCATACATTCATGTATCTCTGGATTTATCACTAAAGGTTGTGTAACTTTGAAATAAAGTCAGTGATGTGCATGTGTAAACTAAGGTATATATACTTTAACATAACTAGTAAGCGATTAAACGTTAAAGGCAAGTAATTGTCAGCATTTGCTTATTTACGTTCAGTATTTTTGTCCACAATATTTTGTTTTTCAATGGACACACCAAGAATTACATCAGATTACATGTTCATTCAAGCGATAACCCCGCCGCAGGAGGGTATACACGAGATTTTGGTAGAATGCGCAACATATAGCACGAGCCGATAGGCGAGTGCTATATGGAGCGAATTGCACCAAAATCGAGTGTATACCCGACTGCGAAGGAGGTTATTGCTATTATATTATATCAACTTGCATGTCTTTGTTGTCATACTTAGGTATTTTCATCACTCTAAGCCCCAAATGCAGAAAACGAACGTCCGACAGATCAAACGTAGGAAATTCTACTCCCGAGACCGAGCAATTTTAAAGTTGGGATTACGTACAGATATCGACATTACATTTTATTCGCATGCAACACGAACACTATACTTGTCAAAAAATACCTGCTGCAGTCACACAGAAATGGGTCAAGAGTTCAAATCGAAAGAAAAAAGTAACAACTTTTTCGTAAATTTACATGAGAGCAATAGTCCTGGCTTTTTTGGCACATTAAAAATAGATTTGTCTCATTCTGTACCGCGGTACGCGTATACGGTATCGACCGTCGCGACATTCAGAGGTGGCACAGTGTAGTTACAGGATCTATTTTTCATGGATAATTTGGAAGTTAATTTTGTACCAGAAAAAAAGCAGTTTTGAAAGAATCCAGACTTACGATGACTGCAACTGTGATGAACAGTTGTGCAGAGTGTGTTGCCCGATGCAGCTAGAGCTGGACGCTGATACTGCTCGTTGCATTTGATGTCAACTTTCGTCGCCGTCGCCAGGAGTCATCCCATTGTTATTTTGAACTTCTTGGTCTACATCGTTAGGACACCCTGGTCTGTTACAGCCCAAACTTTGGTAAAGAATATCTGACATACCGTTACTATGAGGAAGTGTGAATTTATTTGAGTATGAACGAATACTATCTTCATTTTAAAGAGAGGTGGGATATATCGCGTCTCAATAAATTTGCTGTTTTATATGAACTTCCTAAAGGTGCAGATTTTTTATCAACTTTATCTCTGAGCAAATTGAAGAATGCAAAGGAGAATGCACAACATTCGCATAATCAGAAAATGTCAACAACCACCTATGCAACAACCAGGGATTTAAGACTGCCCCTTTTAGTAGAAGTTTTAAATGGAAAATGGAAAAGTCCCTCCCCTTTTACCTCTTTCTGAAGTACAATACATATATTTATAGAGATTTTTCAAACACAGCGCGGCGATTTTTACACAGCGCGGACATTTTTTTAACACAGCGCGGACAATTTTTTAACACAGCGCGGCGATTGTCGTTTTCGTCCACGGTAATTAACTCGATATTCATAAATAACTTTTCTCGTAGGGCCCTCTGGCATAGTATGGTAGCCTGACACATTTCTGCAGCTGGCTGTGCTGCTTTCGGAAATAAGGTCAGGGATGGACTAATTTTTCAGTCAGAATGTTGACTGCATATTAATTAGCATAGTCACCTGACAAGATCATTTTATCAGTAGATCTGTATAGTGGCGTGATAAGAAAACAAGATGACAAAATATTGATCGTTGAAGTTGATTGCACGGCTTTACTTTTAAGTCTCCGACTTTGTTCTTCTATGATGATATTAAGTAATGACAATTTTTCACTTGTGAACTTTTTTCCCAGAGGTAACCTTGTGACCATCGTGACCTTTGGCATGTACAGCAATGACTAAAAAATGATTTTATTTCGTTTTTTATTCAATTTCGACATATTATGCTTGGTTCGCTAAACTATGGAGTTAAATGATTCTATGGGCAAACGAAATCTTTATTTGAATGTAGCTCAAAGTTGGAAATA
>LD355630.1:0-10731 GCA_001465055.1 Ptychodera flava | reverse complement strand
TACAGATATGATTTTGCAATGGTTCATTTCTAAACTTTCCTGTCTCAATATGAAGTGGTAAAATACCCATAAGAAGTTGAGCTACTATATAGACCGTTGACTACGACTTCAACTATTTTTCAACTTTTTTCAATGATTTAATTTTCATTAAGTACATAATAATAAAGGTTTATTTTTGCACATTTCTGCTATCTCTGGCGGGTGCTGTAGCAGAAGCTTATCTTTAATTAATTCTTAATCCAGATAAAATAGTATTTTTTTATCCAAGTCATCTTTTGGCTGATTAAAATCCTGCAGGTTATATGCTGTGAACAACTAAATTTGGCTTAGTTAGAGTAAAACATCACAGCATTGGGAACAAGTGGTTGTATTTTTGCACCGTAATCCATGGCTAGGTCTTCTTCTTGGATGATAATTACATATTAAAGCTAATGACAATGGCACTTTTCCTTCTAGAGCTTGAGAAATTACAAACCTAAAACTATATCATTACAGCCATATACATAACGATACTAATATATCCAAAATCAAAAACAAGACTCACCCCTGCTTGATTGATTATTAACTACTGTCGTCGATACATCTATTTCGCCGTTACCTTTCGCGCTCATCAAGTCAACGTTATCAATGGTACTCGTCTCTTTAATTTTCTTTTCTCGTTCAGTAGAGGGCGTCAAGATTTTACCTGAATGAATGAATCAATAAACACTTGATATGAAAGCACCATAGTGTCCATAGTGTCAATAGTATGTTTGGATGTCTGTAACCGAAATAAGACAGACTGGCCCTAGTTGAAAAGTATACGTACATTCTCACGATAGTGAAACCCTAATCATTACCACACTCGACTCGATAGTTGTGAGTTGTGTTCGCAAAGTTCATGGCAGTCGTTGTAAAAATGCACTTTACTAATAGCTCACACATTTACAGTAAAGTGCGTCGTAATCTATGGCTAGGTCTTCTTCTTGGATGATAATTACACATTAAAGCTAATGACATTGGCACTTCCCTCTAGGGCTTGAGAAATTACCAACCTAAAACTATATCATTACAGCCATATACATAACGATACCAATTTATCCAAAATCAAAAACAAGACTCACCCCTGCTTGATTGATTATTAACTACTGTCGTCGATACATCTATTTCGCCGTTACCTTTCGCGCTCATCAAGTCAACGTTATCAATGGTACTCGTCTCTTTAATTTTCTTTTCTCGTTCAGTAGTGGGCGTCCAGATTTTACCTGAATGAATGAATCAATAAACACTTGATATGAAAGCACCATAGTGTCCATAGTGTCAATAGTATGTTTGAATGTCTGTAACCGAAATATGGCAGACTGGCCCTAGTTGAAAAGTATACGTACATTCTCACGATAGTGAAACCCTAATCATCACAACACTCGCCTCGATAGTTTGGTATTGTATTCGCAAAGTTTATGGCAGTCGTTGTAAAAATGCACTTTACTAATAGCTCACACATTTACAGTGAAGTTGGGTATCTGCGACTATTTATTTCTAGATTTTTGTTAATATGAGAACTATAATGCTTAATGTATAATTCGTAACGCAAGAGTGCATTACGAAATAGCTATTGTAAAACTTTTAAACAATCTAAAGCATTTGCCTGCAAATAGATGACATCACTGTAGCAAAAGCTCAATCAACAGTCACTGGTGTCAATTTTATCTTTATATAATTTTTTTCCACAAATTTGTGTCGTCCTTACCATACTTTTTCGTAAAATAAAAATGTTCAGTGACACGTTCCTCTCGAATTTTGTTCGCTGCAGCTGACATCTTTTTAATTGCGCCTAAATGAACAAATGGATATATGACCGAGCAAAACGAGTAAATTTATGCATGATGCAACAATCAATAACTAGACACCGTCGATACAAAGATGAAAAGTTCAACTTCGTGAATTTAATGAATTCAAACTATTGTAATTAGACACCGCACCGAACGAAGTCGGGGGGCTCATAGATTAGGTTCCGTCCATCCGCCCCTGCATATGTGTCATCAGCCATTTCTAAGAAACCTGTGAAGCAATTTTGTAAAAAAAAGGCATACGCATAGTAACTTGTGTTCCTTTCATGCACATTAATTGCTTTCACGAAACATCAAATATGCCCCAAGGATTGACTTTTTTGATATACAGAGCTACTTCAGACTCATATTGTCTGAATCTGAATTCGTTTTGATCAAAGCATCTGTGTCAGCAAATTTCTCAGTCATTTATAAAGCTATTTTTTGTAAATTTTTAATTTTTTTTGGTATAAGTATAGTATCCTGTGGTCTCCTGATAAATGCCACTTAAGGTTCCAAAACAAGAAATTGACCATTTTAAACTAAAAAATTCTCTTGTTTTTAATAAGCTCAGAACCCTCGTCAATTATATATTTTCGGAAAGCCTAGATATAGAGGAACATTTTGGTTATCATAGTGTCACCACTGTTTTCATAAATGTCATGTGACAGGTAATATGAATTACCTTTCAAAAATCGGTTTTCCCCATGTTTTGTTTCCAAGATTTCAGATAATTGGCTGAAATCTGTGTGAGTGCAAGCTGTCTTAAGGATCTTCCGAAGTGTGTCTCAGAATTTTTTAAACCTTCTTAAACAATTTTTATGCCAGAAAAACTTCCAGAGCAGTGGATTTAATCATAGTTGATTTCTTTAAATTTGTGCTCCAAAAAAACTAAGCAAGATAGAAAAAAACTGAGACACACTTTGGAAGAGTGTTGTGACAGCTTGTATTGCAGCAAATTTGAGTCAGATATTTTGAAGTATTGAGGCAAAACATAGAGAAAACCGATTTTTGAAAGGTTATGCAAATTATCTGTTATATGATAATTATGTAAATAATGGTGTCACTGTAGATACCAAAATGTTCCCATATATCCAGGCTTTCAGAAAACGTATACTTTACAGCGGTTCTGAGCTTATTAACCATTAGTGAATTGTTAGATTAAATAGGTCAATGTCTTGTCTTGGAACCTTAATTCATAAAACAATCAAATTTGGCCCAAAATGATTCACTCTTTGTAGTTTTTGTTTATTTATGTTTCTTTTTGGTGTTTTTTTTATATTCGAAGCTATATCCTCTGATCTGAATCCAAAATTACCCTTTTTGTCCGGTATTTCGACTCTTCCTGTCCGAATCTAAATCCAAAATTATCTCAAGATTTCTCAAGAAATACTGACTCCGAATCTCATGAAACTTGGTAGAGATGTTGATATAACTGAACCGTAAAAGTGTGCAGAGGCATTTAGAGGTGTCATGTCAAATGAACACGTTCGACTCATGAGTGAGCTCTACACTGGACAAAATGGTTGATATGCGACAATATAGACACATGTACTGATTATGCATATGTGTCAAATGCCTTAAAGTGGCATTTCCACTGGTATCATTTTTAGCTCACGTGTTCACACGTGGGCTAATGCCATAGCGATGTCTGTCTATGTGTCCGTGTGTGTGTGAGTGTGTGTCTTTCTGTCTTTCTGTCTGTCTGTTTACACGATAACTCAAAAACTCCTGAACAGATTCAAGTCAGATTTGGTACACAGTTACCATATGCTACTTGCAAGAACTGATTAGATTTCGGTTAGTGTGGCTTGCATATTAATGAAGTTATGGTGATACAATGTTTTTTTTTAAAGTCAAATGTACTTCAAATATTTAAACAGTTTTCCTGTAGAAAGTGTTAAACTGTGTGCGACCAGAATTGAGTCCAAAACCATCGGTGCATCGATTATCAATGGGTTAGAATGCTGAGGCGCTCCCGATAGTTTTCCCAGCAGCTATTCTATTCATCCATGCGTATTCTGATGGAATCAGCAAACTTTCTTTTTTATTTTTTGTTGGTTTCCTTGTTTGTTTGTTTTGTTTATGTTTGTTTTTGTTTTTGTTTTTTGAGAGTCAGAAACACAGGCGGTGTGCAAAGATCTGCATTATGTATGCTCATGATCTGCATACATACACGGAACGCATAGCAACGTATTTGAATGTTCCACATACAAAGATACACGTTATATATGCTATTAGTATTGTGTTCTATATACTGAACGTATATTTAGCATTTTGTCCAGTGCGAGGTGACCCGTAGTATGCGAGAATGCGAGACATTGTCACAAGAGTGTTGTGTACATACCTTGAGTTTGCACACTTTCACCATAAGCTGATGCGGGTGCCACAGCTAACCCGTCATCGTAACGTAGGAGAAAAACATGGGAACCGATGAAATATATGTCTGATGCTAAGTCAGAATTAAAACCATGTTCATGCCAGAATGGTTCGCCAAATTCTGTATAAACAATGCCATGACCGTCTCGTATTAGGCCAAACAATACTTCTTCTTGTACGTTAAATGCTATTTTTGAAACGCCACCACTATTAGGAATCACTATATTCCACGATGAAGTGTCGTCTGACCAGATGTGTATCATATGATCATTTCCAACTCCAAGTAACACACCCCCTTCGGCAACAGCAACGCAAATCACACAACAAGATGATTGTATGGCATTTGACCAGACACCATTCACCAGAGGTTTCAGCTTGCCCGTTTTGTCAATAGCAAGAATTACCCCATTACCTATTACTTCAACGTCTGCAATAGGCTCTGTGTCGTGTATTATAATATATGGAGATACAAGAACATGTAATTGTAGGTGATATGTTGTCAATGACACCTTATAGTCTGGACTCACAAAAAAAACGTCCTCTGAAACAGAAAACAAAAGAAAGAGTGCTTTTTAGAAGAAGAGCTAATAATACGATTGAAACTAATTTGGCATGATTGCATTTTTATATATTGCAAATTTCTCAAAAGCGTTAGTTGTAATATAGTTCAATGCTGCAATTTTGCAAATTACTCATAAAAACAAGTGTGTAATATGAAAAGAAAAGCAGATGAGATAACATTTGTACATTAAATCGACATTACTTCACCATTCAATTATCCCAAATTAGTTCTAATCTTGTTTAATGCTGTTAGCTGCAAAATCTTTGTTATTAACATGCCTCTCGTGATGTTGTTTTGCATTCTGTAGGTGTATGTAGTTTGACAGGTTGTCAGAAACGAGTTGTTAATTAAATCATTCCAAACAAACCAACTCTGCATGATCTGTGTGGGTCAATAACATTTTAATGTCAAAAATTAGTATTGGTGTGCACTTGCTCCTTTGCATTTGTAGAAATATCTTTGGATGGATACTTTCAAAAATGACCCAATGCAAAAAGCAGTAAGCGTTTCTAGGTTTATTACTCGCAACTGCACGGAACAAGAGAGACCTTCTCTTGAATGAGTTCTTCACTTTTACCATATACTGACTTGATATTTCTTACTTTCAAAGAATAACAGACTATCACAGTATGATCTTTTTTATCAATGTTATTACCACAAGTCATTTGAAATGTCAGAGAATATCGTTAAATAACAATAATAATAACAATAATAATGATAATAATAAATAATTATAATAATTAATATAAGTATTTTATAGAAATAATAACGCGAATAATAATAGGTTCAATTCTGTCAAAATTTCACCATAAAGGTATTTTGGGTCGAAAAGACCAAATAAGATATCGATTTCAGTGCCCCATGTTTCCATGGTAACCATTTAAGGGGTTGAAAATTTTGGGTTTTTCTAATACGCCATGAAAAGTTAATTTGATTGATATTAAAATTACCTAGTGGGGGAGTTCGGGTCAGAGAACACAAAAACAAGACTTATCTTAATGTTTCGAGTTGCCATAGTCACTATTTTGGGATTGAAAATGTTACTTTTTCCCTAATTCTAATTAAAGAACTATTGATTGATGTAAAAAATTGATAATAAGGGTTTTTCTTGTTATCACACCAAAAAATCACACTCATTTAAATGTGAGATGTTTCCATGGTAACCATTCAGGAGTAAATTTACCAGTTTTTCAAAGATTCCACCTAAAATCCAGTAACCAACAGAATATGTAATATATTTTTGGTTAGAAAGACCAAATATTCAGTGTAAAAATCCAGTAATCAACAGAAATATTATACCAAAGGGTTATTTTGGGTTAGAAAGACAAAACATGATATCCATTTTTACTGCCCTGTTTCCAAAGTAACCTATTTGCATTTCAAAATTTTAAAGTTTTTTCAAATTCCATTAAAAGTAATCCCAGTTACTATGTAAATGCTCTCTTAAGTGTCTTTATCAAAGCATGAACTCCATGTTCATGTTTTTCGTGTTGCCATGGTAACCATTTAGGTAACCACAGTTTCTCTTATTTAAATCCATGCATATTTTAGATCAGGGGTATCTTTTTCGTTAACCAGACAAGAAAAGGCTACTTTACGAGATTCTGCCCATGAAGTGAATTTTCTAGTCTCTTGATGTGTATACTTCCACACCTTTAATACCCAAGGAAATAGGTATAATGGACGACAGTGGGACTCAAGAGTTCTGTGACCTATAAACAACCCGTTTCACTCTCAGAGTTGTATGCAAATTTTAAAAGTCGCCATGACAACCTGACAACAACATGGCTTTTTCAGCACTGAGACATACTATAGCTGGGCTAAAAATTGGCCCTTCTGCCGGAGGAGGCATAATTTCTTGTGTCATGGTGATTGATACATTACTATCAAAATGCAACGAGAATGCGTTTTAATTGGCCATCGTTTCCTGTGCCAGTCATTCCAGTACGTCAGTTCAGATATTGAAACTTTGTTGCAAAGTTCCACCGCACGGCCGATCGTCTTCGTAATTTCCAGAACAAAGTCACATTATGTGCCCAGCTGGGTTTGACTGCAAATATCTACCTCGTCCCAAAGTGACGGGCGGATCTTTAAACCTTTCAGCATGGTGAAAAACGTATTTATTGATTCGCCAAAGGCCTGTGGATTCGCTTATTTTTGCACAAGTGCTACATGGACATAGAAAAAAAGTTCGATTCACCCTTGCCCTCCGATTGTTGAATACAACTACGGTCCATCATTATGAGAGTTCTCGTATCAAAAACTGTAGCCGTGCTCGAATACAAATGTCTTCTCATAAAATTATGTAATTCTTGATATACAATTGTAAGCAGTCCAAATCTGTCACCCTGTTGTTTTTTAAAGTTTAGAGAAGGCAGCATTTCCATCTGAATGATTGAACGACGTGAAACGCAAAATTCCATCGCATATTATCCGGCAATATAGTACACTGTACAGTAGAAATACTGTATACGCTCCAGGTACATATAACTATAAGCTTATACTCCACAAAATGGCCACAGGCGGCGTGAACTTTCTGATAGGATTTCCTAAACGTCCTACTTGTTACCTTAGAGACTCACATGTGATGTCCTGAAAAGTATTCTCTGCAGTAATTCCAGTTTCTGTCAACACGCAAAGCTGAATGTCATGAGACGTAGTGTGCAGACTACACATTCACGCGCACGTTCACTCAATTGCGCATTCTCATATTGGCAGATTACACTGGCAAAAAAGTGCGCATGCGTAAAGTTATATTTGTAGCAAAATCTCGCGGAAACTCGTGCCTTTGCTCTATTTCCACCCCAAAACTTCCTTGATTGCTTACAGTTAATGCCAAGAACAAAATAAATCGTCAGAATAGGGAGAGGGTTTATGGTTTTCGCCTCAACTACAAATGCCACGCTGAAGATACGTTTACAAGGCCAATTACACTGGCATAGACTCTCCACAGTCGCTGTGCCTTGTTTTCTACACTCCCACGACTGCCACGATGGGCTTGCATTTGAAGGCTACGCTGTGCATCTCAGCAGCTGTGAGCAGGCTCTGCCAGACACAGCGACTGTCAGTTTTTGCAAGTATATGAACATTAATAAGGGTAGTGATCTCAAAAGGAACACTTAACTGGTCGGAGAGAATATACGTACGACAATTAGAAGTTACCCCTATTGACAAAATTAAAATAAACAACACCTCTTTTTCAGAATTCCCACAGCTTCAATAAACTAATATTAGATTTCTATATAATACTTATAGCCCCTAAACTTGAAATCATAATAGTTAATATATTATAAGTATTATATAGAAATAATAATGCGAATAATAATAGGTTCAATTTCCATGAAAACTTCACCATAGGGGTATTTTGGGTCGAAAAGACCAAATATGATATCGATTTCACTGCCCCATGTTTCCATGGTAACCATTTTAAGGGTTGAAAATTCCAGTTTTTCTAATATCCCATGAAAAGTTACTTGATTGTTATGAAAATTATCTAGTGGGGAGTTCGAGTCAGACAACACAAAAACAGACTTATTTTAATGTTTCGAGTTGCCATGGTAACCAATGTGGGATTGAAAATGTTACTTATTCCCTAATTCCTATTAAAGAACTATTGATTGATGTAAAAAAATGATAATAAGGGTTTTTCTGGTAAGCACACCAAAAAAAATCACACTCATTTTAATGTGAGATGTTTCCATGCCAACCATTCATGAGTAAAAATTACCGATGTTTCAAAGATTCCACCTAAAATCCAGTAATCAACAGAATGTGTTATATCAAAGGGATATTTTGGATTAGAAAGACCTAATATCAGTGTAAAAATCCATTAAATCAACAGAAATATTATACCAAAGGGTTATTTTAGGTTAGAAAGACAAAATATGATATCCATTTTTACCTCTCCTGTGTTTCCATAGTAACCTACTTGCGTTTTTAAATTTCATTTTTTTTCTAAATTCCATTAAAAGTAATCCTAGTAACTATGCAAATGCTCTCCTAAGTGTATTTATCACAGCATGAACTCAATGTTCATTTTTGTTTTATGTTGCCATGGTAACCTATTTTGGAACCACAACTTTTTTTAATTTAAAACAATAGACCTTTGAGTGGGTCTATGTTAAAACATAATTCACTGTTTTTTATTTATTTTATGACTTTTTAAGTAACAACTTTTAACGTTTGTTCTATAATAATAATAATAATTGTAATTTCTTTGCCTTCATTCTAGGAAGAATAATAAAGATAATGTACATTGAGGCCATTCTTGTCAAAATTGTTTTCCGTTTATTTTAGTGTGTTTGAATTAATTTTATTTTGACCAGAAAAAAAATTTTCAAGCATTTTCAATTTTGTTTCATGCAGTCATCCCAAATAAGTGTTATAGAGTATAGTACCAACTTATTATGCATTCATCGAATTAATTTTATGCCTTCAAATTAATTTTATGTGCTAAAATTAATTCTACTTGTATCTCAAATTAATTTTATGAACCCAATTCCCCTTATCACCCAATGTACCATTATTTATCAGAAGCAGTAACAGTTTTATTTTGGTTTAATTTAAAACATCATTCACTGGTACTTATTTATTTTATGGATTTATAATTAACGACGTATAATAATGCTCATTTTATAATAATTTATTTTGAATTCTTTTCCTCATTCTAGGAAGAATAATGAAGACAAATTATTTCTGATTCTTTAACTAAAGTAAAATTATGACCATGTAGTGGTGCATTTTTTTGTGTGACCTGGCGTGACCCCATACACTCTATGATTCATATGATTAGCTAGATCTCCCCTTTCCATGGTAGCAATGGCTAAATTTGAACATGGTCCCTGTATACATTAAAAGTTTTTTTAAACCCAGCAGGCCAAGACAAGGGGAAATATTACAAGTTAAATGTTTCATGTTTAATATTGCCCAGGGCTCGAAATAAACTTTTTTTCCGTGTAGTCCACTTGGGCAACCATGTTCTGAATGTGGTAGGCCGGTGACACTGGCTGGTAGCCCATGCATATTTTAGATCAGGGGTATCTTTTTTCGTTAACCAGACAAGAAAGGGCTATTTTACAAGGTTCTGCCCATGAAGTGAATTTTCTAGTCTTTTGATGTGTATACTTGCACACCTTTAATGCCCAAGGAAACAGGTGTAATGGATGACAGAGGGACTCAAAAGTTTTGTGGCCTATAAAAAACCCGTTTCACTCTCACAGTTGTATGCAAACTTTAAAAGTCGAGAGGACAATATGACAAAATATGGCATTTTCAGCACTGAGATATACTGTAGCAGGGCTAAAAATAGACCTTGGCCCTTCTGTTGGGAGGAGGCATAATTTCCGTGTCATTGTGATTGATTCATTATTATCAAAATGCAACGAGAATGCATTTTTATTGGCCATCGTTTCCTGTGCCTGTCATTCAAGTACGTCAGTTCAGATATGGAAACTTTGTTGCAAAGTTCCACCGCACGGCCGGTCGTCTCTAGAACAAAGTCATAATATGGCAAATTTCTAAGCCCAGCTGGGTTTGACTGCATTTATCTAGCTCGTCCCAAAGTGACGGACGCATCTTTCAACCTTTCAGCTTGGTGAAAAACGCATTTATTGATTCGCCAAAGGCATGTGGACTCGCTTATTTTTTGCACAAGTGCTACATGGACATAGGAAAAAGTTGTTTAATACTCACTGTTTCAGTGAATCCGTCATGATCAGAGTTCTCAAATCAAAACATGTTGCCGAGCTCAAATACAAAGGTCTTCTCATTAAATTACGTCATTGTTATACAAGTGTGTTGAATTGACCCTTCATGACCCTTTCTAGATTTTCAGAAGATCGCCCTCTATCTTTCTTAAGGCCCTCTGACACAAAGGTCAAGAAACTTCTTGGTAAAACAATTAAAAGGTTAAAGATTAAATTACACCCGCGCAGACACGTCTTTCTTCCACTGTTTCAAAGCAAGTAGACATGCCACGTGGAT
>LD355623.1:136247-152020 GCA_001465055.1 Ptychodera flava | reverse complement strand
GACATCTTGAAACCTAGCTCTGTTTGGCTGGGCCCTGCCAAGCAGAGCTACTTGCAACCGTACTTGATGAAGTGAAGTGCAATATCACCTAAAGAACGTCCAGGTTAACAGTGAATAGTTCCAGAGAGTCAAGTTAACTGAGCCAATTTGAGACAGTCCACAGTTCAGATCACTAGCGAGACGTACAACCCATGTCCCTTCATAGCAACACTGCGAACATATGGATGCCTTAGGAGCGGTACGGCAGGGGGCTCACTGCAGGCCTTCCACCGAGCCGCTCTGTCATCGCCGTTACATGATTTCTACACGGTTTCGTGTGGTTCGATACATAGCGGCGGCCGCTATGTATCGAAGCACATGTAACCGTGGATTTCTACGATGGAATGAATTCAAATACCATGATAATAAACCACCTCGTTGTTTGGTAATTCCTCGTCAAATATCACCCAAATCATTAAAAATGAATAGTTTTGAAGAAATCTGCCGCGTGTTGAGAGAACGTCCATCGTTATCCGTGTTCGACAAGACGAGCGACACAACTATAAACACGCACTATGATGCAACCGCGATCCCTCAGGACCGGCCCGGGGACCGGCACAAGCCTTACGAGTATGGCGAGAGTGTCCGGCCTTCGCAACGCCGGACACTCTCACTATACTCGCAGGGCTAGACCGGCACATACATGACATGTCGATCCCCATTGCAGAAAGCTTTATTTCCACACAGTCCATTATATGGAGCTACGATATTTGTGCAGTAGCCTATACATAGCTCTGGGTGGCAGGGCGGTGAATTACCGGCGTTATACAGCCTGGCCGTGTAATGCCGGTAACTCACAGCCCTGCCACCCAGAGCTATAATCAGTATACAGAGAAATAGCGGCTGCTTGATCAGTGTTTGTCAAGTCGGGCTACTGAAAACGTTGCCTCGAATCTAAACGGAGTGTTTTAGCCTGAGTAATTTTCCTTTGCCACACTCCGTTTAGAGGCTAATCTATGGTGGCCTGGAGTTGTCACTGATAAAAATACGTCTAAATTATTATTGTATTTTGTTTTTATGTCAAATATTATTTAAAAAGCGATTTTTAACAAACGAATTCGTGCGTAATAAAACATTAGACATTGAAAACTAAAATTGTTTGTTTTATGATTTTATTTTGATTAAAAAAGCAGGAACATTTCTTTTGAAACATTTTTTAAGACACAAAAAAATAAAATCATAATTGAAATGAAAATATGATAAAGTGAAATTAAAATGAAAAACATTTCGTGAAATAAAGAAATTAAATGTTAAAGGAAAAAAATTAAAGTAAAATTGAAAATAAAAATTTAAAGTAAAATGAAAATAAAAGTAAATTCAAAGTAAAATGAAAACGAAATGAAATGTATTTCAACCATGGCCGACAGTTGTCATAGTAGACCAGCATCCTTTTCGGTTCCCATAGAGTTACATGCAGTCTAATGACAATCCTCGGCCGTCGTGTCACAAGCAAAAATTTTCAAAAAGAAAAAAATCAGAATTTGGCGATGGCCGAGGATTGTCATAGTATACCAGCATGCTTTTCGGGAAGGAGAGCCACAATGGCGGCGATACCAACGCTTCCCTCGCATATAGGGAGAAAAGTGGGCTTTGCGTGAGTTTACAAGCGCAGCTTAGCATATCATGTACCTAGACGAGGTCAGCGTGCTCAAAAACGCAGACCAAAGCAAGTTCTGGATTCCAAATCGACTGTTTTCGGTGGAGAAATCGCGCGCTGCAAGTCCGCGGCGCTAGCTGTGGTGGGAGGCCGGCAACAGTACTATTAAACACACAGTCCTAGGTAGCCCTGCGTACGATGCTGTGTGTTCCGCTACAGCTAATCGCCCCGCTCACCACAGCCCTGCAAAGACCCGTACGTAGGGTCGGTGACTTCAAATCCATTTTGGGACTTGACGTAAAAAGCCAAATTACTGCCGAAATTCAGCGTTCTTGGGCCCAAGTCGTATCCCTGCCTACCTCAGCTACTCGATCGCTTTCAAAAATGCCAGTCTTTTATTCACTTCTCGTAAATAACCGTCGATGTCGGCAACTCTCTCGCTAGCCCTGCGTACGATGCTGTGTGGTAGCTGTAGTGCCAACACACAGCATCATACGCAGGGCTACAGCTTTGGTCTGCGTTTTCGAGCACGCTGACCTCGTCTAGGTACATGATATGCTAAGCTGCGCTTGTAAACTCACGCAAAGCCCACTTTTCTCCCTATATGCGAGGAAAGCGTTGGTATCGCCGCCATTGTGGCTCTCCTTCCCAAAAAGCATGCTGGTATACTATGACAATCCTCGGCCATCGCCAAATTCTGATTTTTTTCTTTTTGAAAATTTTTGCTTGTGACACGACGGCCGAGGATTGTCATTAGACTGCATGTAACTCTATGGGAACCGAAAAGGATGCTGGTCTACTATGACAACTGTCGGCCACGGTTGAAATACATTTCATTTCGTTTTCATTTTACTTTGAATTTAATTTTCTTTCTACTTTGAATTTACTTTTATTTTCATTTTACTTTAAATTTTTATTTTCAATTTTACTTTATTTTTTTTCATTTAACATTTAATTTCTTTATTTCACGAAATGTTTTTCATTTTAATTTCACTTTATCATATTTTCATTTCAATTATGATTTTATTTTTTTGTGTCTTAAAAAATGTTTCAAATGAAATGTTCCTGCTTTTTTAATCAAAATAAAATCATAAAACAAACAATTTTTGTTTTCAATATCTAATGTTTGATTTTTTCCTTTTCAAGAAACAAAACAATTTTCAAATTTATTTTGACTTATTTGCGATAGTTTTTCGTTTTCGTTTCGATGTCACTTATTACGGACGAATTCGTTTGTTAAAAAATCGCTTTTTAAATAATATTTGACATAAAAACAAACTACAATAATAATTTAGACGTATTTTTATCAGTGACAACTCCAGGCCACCATACTAATCCAACGGTTATGTGTGGTTCGATACATAGCGGCCGCTACGTGGTATGCAATTTTACTATGCATACCCACACGGCGGCCGCTATGTATCGAATCACACACGTAACCTTGGGCTAGCGGCTAGCCATCGTTTTGTTGGGGTAGGACTCCATGCCATGGTTTGGGCACAGTCTGTCTATGGTTTGGGAGAGGCGGCCCTACACTGTACAGCGAGGGGATCGCTGGTCGCCGGCGTGTACTGTACTAGCGACGGGACCGCCGGCCGCTGGCTTACTACCTCAATGGGGTACATTGAGAGGCACGCCATGAGCGAGGGGACCGCTGGCAGCCGACGAACCTCCACGAATGTATTGTCCACTTGTAACTGTTTAATATAGAATGGGACGTGTCGGTAACTTGGACGTCCATGAGATGATATTGAAGACTAGAAGCTGAGAGTTATCGCTGAAAAATCTTGTCCAACATCCGAGTGTGATGATCGAAAACCCTCTGGCACTAAACTCTAACAATCACGTTGAGAATTATTCAATTTACATGTTGGGCTTTTTCTGCGGGGTGTCCCACTCTGTTTTCTTTTCTCGAACGGGCCTCTTTTTTTTCTACCGTTTTTTTTTTGTTTTTGTTTTTGTTTTGTTTTTTCTGGTAACCTCGTTTTCGTTTTTTTTTGTTTTTTTTTGTAACCTCGTTTTAGTTTTTTCAAGCTGACCTCGTTATGGTTTCTTTTCAGCCTCAACGACAGCGCGATCTCGGTCGACTTTTCAGTTGTGATTCTCTTTCTTTTTTTAGTCAGACCTGATGGTGGTTCGCTTTGTTTTTTGTAGTAGTGAAAGTACTATTTTTGGTTTTGCTTTTAAGCATTTCAATATTTTTTGTGTGTGCTTGATATTTTTTTGCTTTTTTCCCTTATAATCAGCATTCATTGCACCTTTATATCAAATACACGTGTATGTACGTCAATAAGTATGGGATTGTGGTATTTTCAATTTTTTGCAAACAGTTTATCTTCTCATTACGGTTTAAAGAGTATTTTACAATTAGGTATTACATAACATTCTCCCCTTTTTTGCAATAATACTTTTCTCGTTTATTTTCTTCCGTAATTCCATCGAATTTTTATTTCAATCGAGAACGATGGTTGCACGTCATCTTTATCTGTACAGACACATTCAAATATTTAATGACACATATTTCCAAATGAATGTTATTTTTGTGAAAAAAGTACATTAATAAAATACAATGATATGGACAAAAGAATTTTTTTCTTTATTATTCATACACGTTTTAGACTTTATTTAGAAAGAAATTTGACAGTTTATTTTTACTCTATGACGATAAATATTTTTGAAACATTTGGCGCGCCGTAGTTAGGTGCCATATAGCTGAATGTTGCAATAATACAAACCACTCATAAAAACAAGTGTGTAATGTAAAAAGAAAAGCAGATGAGATTACTTTTGTCGGTTAAATCGGCATTACTTCACCATCCAATTATCCCTAATTAGTTGCAATCGTGTTTTATGTGAAATTGCATCTCTGAAATACAATCTTAATCACTGTTAAATATTATACTGTCGACCAGGGATAAAATGTGAGAGCAAAATATTGCATTATCAGAAAAGACCATGAAACACGATTGCAACTAATTTGGGAAAATTGGATGAGAGTAATTATCAGGAAAATGTAACGAAATCGAACTTTTTACAGCTGAAATTTTACAAAATGATAGAATAGTGTAAAATTTGAACTATTGTTCTCATCGGACAAAACAACGAAAACACAACGATTATTGCATACCTCTTTCATCGGATTCTTTTTCATGAAAAAAAGTTCATTTTTATGTAAATTACTGAAGAAATGAGACAAAATGCTTAATTTGAGTCAGGGCACTTTTGAAATGCCCCTGTCTTTTTCATGAATTTAAGGCTTCATAAACATAAAATTGAGTCAGGGCACATTTTAAAAGACCCTGACTGACTTAACTGTAAATCAATTGAAAAGCTTCATTTTGGTCGAGGAAAAATGACAAACTGACATTATTACTAGTGTTTCAGTAATGAAGAAACTACAGACAAACTCTCATATTTGCATTCAAATATGAATATTGTTCATATGTTTTGAACAATATTGCATTAGATACCATCATGCACTGATTCTTACTCATAAGATTTTAACAGCATCGTAAATTGTGTATAAAATTTTAAAGATGGTAAGCAAATATGGTGTAAAATTAGAGAAATTTCTAAAATTCTTGAGAAATTCTACCAATCCAATTATCCCAATTTAGTTCCAATCGTATTCTGAATAATCATTTCTTCAAGGTGACAAAATGTTATGGTTGTGTGGTTGACAGATTCAAAAAATAGTATGTGATTGTACACGAACTTACGACTATTAGAGACCGCATAAACACCGACTTTCAAAGGTTTCTAATTGACAGATTCAAAACCAGCTTATTTGTTTTTGCATAGTAATTAGTGTGTTTTGGAATCAAATTGTAGTCAATAAGCTTTGCTGTATCTTGAACAAGCATTTGTGGGACAGAGCGATTGCGGGCATTATTTCAGTTTCTTTAACTCGTCTTTAAAAATTTGACTATTGGGGTGAGATTTCAGTTGCGTCAGTTTATCTTTGACCTGCGTAGCTAGATCAAATGTGTCATCATATTTATTAAGTAAAACATCAGTGATTTGAGTGACCCAAATGTCGATGTCAGCATCAGTGTCGATGTCAGTTTTCCCCAACTTTGAAACAATCATGGGATCATGCATGTGTTTGGGGAAATGTTCTTTGAGAAAGTCGGCAAGACCTGAATTAGAAGTGACTAGAACGGGAATACCTGCTGCTATTGCTTCTAAACCGACCATTCCGAATGGTTCAGTGCGGGAGGGCATTAGGAACAGACGACTTTTCTGAATATCTTGTGCGACCAGTTTTTGAGTACCGTATTGCAAAGGATATATATCTAACAAATTGCCGTTTACAGATTTCAAGTGTTTTTTAATATACTCTAAGCTCTTTTCCTTGTCCTCTTCAGATATTCCACGGATTCTCCACAGCAATCCATCCATTACAAAGCTGCTTTTTGTCGCCACCTTGCCTAGTGCAGCTGCGACAATATCGTATCCCTTAAGATTCTCAACATTTGACACTCGACCTATCGTCAAAATTTCATAAGCGTCATCTTTTGCAAACGGTTGTAAGTTCAAATCAAAGAAACTGCTATCCGGAATCGGAATGAATTCTTTATGTTTGTTATCGTTTACTTTTGATCCACGAAACTCATTCTTAAACTTTCTGTAAACCTTCGGACCAACGGAAAATATAGCATCAGCTTGTTCAGCCTGTTGTATTATTGTATCTACCTTTGTTTCGATATCACCCAATTTGTACGAGCGTCCCCTATGAAAGTCGGTGTCCTGTGGAATGATGTGAGTAAACAGATATACCTTAGCCTTCGGAAATCGGTTTTGCTTTATATTTAATGCTCCCCCTGATGTAATAGGCACATGTCCTACAATAACATCTAAATTTGTCATATTTTTTTCTAGTGAGGGAAAGTACCTCTGGTGCGCATTATTTAGCATATTCAAGTTTACGTTTTGATCTATATCGGGTATCGTTTCTGCTCTTATCAAGTTAATCCCGTTATCCTCTGCGTCTTTTTTGTCTTCATCACTCGGCGGGCCCAAAACTGTGACGTAAACAGCATACCCAGCATCCCTTGCTTGTAAAGCTAGTTGTCGATTCACAGACGATATGCCACCTTTTGATGTCCCCCATTCGTCGTTCAGGAACAACACACTCCTAAAACTAACATGATGCTTTTAGTAATAATCAATTTTAGATAAAATGATTGTGAAATAACAATAATCAGCAGCAGTCGATAGAGGTTGATCCAAAAAACCTTACAACTGGTGGTGCTCTATTGGTTAATTCATACACAATTGATATTCCAACAAATGATGTAATTATTTTATAAAGGGGAAGTGTGACTGAGTCTAATTAACACGTCATTAAATATTAAATATCATGATAGGATTTGCAAAGCGACCAAATTGTGACAACAAGTGTTGCGTTATCAACTTATATAATTCCTTACCTCCTATTTCGTTCATTACCGTCTTGTACCTTAGGTAGCTTATTGTTTCCTGACGGTAGCTGGTCATCTCCTGAAAGTTGTAACCGTTTTTCACCAGAAGCCACTTGATTGGAAGGGATTTTGTCCTCTGAGGCTCTTGAATGTCCTTCTTTGATGTATATGCCAATTGCAATAGAAAGTATCCCTACAACTACAGCAAGGCACATACAAACTCCTGAAAATAAAACCGTTTAAATACAGTCACGATAGTTTTACTGATCGTGTCAAAAGCGTATATTTAACTGGAGATAGATTTATATAGACATATATGAACACAAATATACATTTTTTGACATATGCATGTCCGATGGACCGACCGGCCGACCGACCTACCTACCTTCCTTCCTTGCCTACGTGTGATATATGCATATGCTTATACCTATGCCTGATATGTGTATGTGTTAACGTTCTGAAGGCGAATGCAATGATATGTAAATGTGTACCCCAGTCATTCAAGTCTACATTTAGATTACGATTGCAGTAAAAGCTCAATCAATTGAAGGGCATATTCAGAATCGATTTTTAATATTTACCTATCTCTTTCATTCTCATCTGTCCTTGTACCCTTTGCGGACGCGTTTCATCATTGCTGGTTCCGTTTTAGACTGAAAGATTCAGTCGCGTGCGGGCGTTCCGGTGCAATGCGACCTACGACCCTTTACTAAAGCATGTAAAGGGTCGTAGGACGCAGTGCGCCGGAGCGCCCGCACACGACTGAATCTTTCAGTCTAGTCTGTATTTTCGAAAATTGATTACATTTGGACATTGAAATGCCAGTTCATGACACTGCCGCTAAAATTTAGATTCAGGTCTGATTTTCTGCCAACTTAAAGAAGTCACAACCGTCAGAACAAGGCTATTCAAAATAAATTGCGTACAAATTTTCTTCACCTTTCTATTTGTATGGTTGAGTCTTTTCAGACCGGGTCTGGGATAGAGCCCAATGTTTATGGTGTGTTTTAAGTTGGTAATGAGCTGTTTTTGTGAAGTACACTCATTTGGGACCCTGGTCATTCCAGTCTACATTCATATTACGATTGTGATAAAGGCTCACTTAGGTTGAAGGGTATATTAAGAGTGCACTTTTAATTTTTACCTCTCCATTTCGTTCTCTTTCGCCCTTGTTCCCGTTGCCGAGGCGTTGCATCAATTTCATCACCGCCGGTTCCGTCTTTATTTTCTGGAATGTAACATAAAATGTGTTAGGCATGCACAAGTGATAATATTTGGAACATTGAAACGCCGGTTCTTGACACTGTTAGATTCCGGTCTGATTTTCTGCCAACTTAAAGAACTCTTAACCGTAAGAACAGCGCTATTCAAAATTTAATGCGCACAAATTTCATTCACTTTTATATTTGTACGGTTGAGTCTTTTCAGACAAGGTCTGGGATAAAGCCCAATGTTTATGGTATGTTTTAGATTGGCAACAAGCTGTTTTATGGAGAATAGTCATTTAGCACCGCAGTCATTCCAGTCTACGTCCAGATTACGATTGTAATAAAGACTCAGTCAGTTGAAAGATATGTTGTGAATGTATTTTTAATTTTCACCTCTCTCTTTCGTTCTCTGATGTCCCTGTGCCCTTACTGTAGGCGTTCCATCAGGTTCATCACCACTGTTTTCGTCTGTATTTTCCGAATGTAACATAAAATGGATTAGGTATGCACCAGTGATAATATGTGGAACATTGAAACGCCAGTTCATGACAGAGCCGCCAAAATTTGGATTCAGGTCTGATTTTCTCACAATTTAAAGAAGTCACAACCGTCAGAACAACGCTATTCAAAATTAATTGCGTGCAAATCTTCTTCAACTTTACATTTGTATGATAATATTTTCAGACCCGGTCGTGGATTTAGCCCATTATTGTTTACGGTGTGTGTTATGTTGGTAATCTGCCGTTCTTTGTAAGAATACTCCTTAGGAAATACGAGGTCGATAATGTTTAACATAACTAACTTGGAAACCGAACGATATATAACCCATACTGTGAGGTCCTCTAAACCTGAATATATTGACAAGAAACAACTTGAAGATTTAATCCTCATCACACTTCAGCTACAAAGGCCTACATTTCTGTATGCGTTGTTAAAGAGCACCTTTAATTTTTCGAGTGCTGTCCTGTTCTACGCCTTAAAAACCTAGCCATCATATCATCTCTTCTCCTTTCTATTTCAGATGTCTCTTCATGTTCTCTTCCTGAAGTTGAATGGAATGCCCATATTCCTTTTCCTGGTGAAAAATCACACACAGAGATGTTATCATCCATATCTCTGCTTCTAGATCAAGGACTGAAAAACAGTGGGCCAGGCTTACCTGCAGTACAATTTATCACTGCCCCCCAGGATAGTGATAAATTGTACTGCAGCTAAGCTTGGCCCACTGTTTTTCAGTCCTTGATCTAGAAGCAGAGATATGGATGATAACATCTCTGTGTGTGATTTTTCACCAGGAAAAGGAATATGGGCATTCCATTCAACTTCAGGAAGAGAACATGAAGAGACATCTGAAAGAGAAAGGAGAAGAGATGATGATGGCTATTGAAGAGAGAGAGTTGCAGAGAACTAAAAGGATAGGCAATATATGAAAGCATTGATTGAATAATTTATACTGACTTAAATTGGATCAGCAAAAAATGTGAATCCGTAGTGACACAGGATGCAATATACTCAATATACTATCAAGGTTAAGTATTTGTATATCTGCTTCCTACATGAAATTACTCTTTCTATAAATTGCTAGTTTCGACATACCTTCTTTACTGGCTTCCATTTCCCGACTTTTGAACAATTTCAGCTTTTGTTCGCACTCGTTGACCTTTTGAATGAGAGGTCGCCTGTTGATCTGCTTCAGAAGTTCTTTAATGAGACTTAAATCTGATCTTTTGATATATCCTTTTCCCTCTAAGGATTTAAATATATCAGCAACATTACGTAGTTCATCAAGTTCTCTCTTGGGAATTTTGTCACTGATGAGAGTACGTGTCGACTTTTCCTCATCAACGCCTAGTTCGCTGTTTAAATCCTCGTAGAGTTGTAGCAGTGGATCAATCATGCTGTCAACCATTTTAACTCTTGTTCCGTCATTTGGAGATTAAACAACCATACACCTGGAGAGAAAACAAATCAATATACCGGTAAGTCACAATACTGCAATACGTTTGTTTGAATCAGTGGGCACTGGTTAGTGTCTGAGTTTATACTGGGATTGTGATATGTGATCATAATGATTTATTTCGTTACGTATGTGTTCTCAAGGTCGTTGGTAGGATGCACTTGACGCTTAAGCTAACCAGTCTGAGTCAAAAAACAATAACGTTTCAAATAAATAGCTATCATTAGACCGATCACATCTAAATTTTACATCACACTGAACAAGGAAAAGTATAATTAAATGGAAATGAATGAAAATGGAAAGATTCTAACCGTCCTTTAACAGTGTTAAAACATTTACTTTTACCAACAAGGCAAGATATCCCATCAGTCGAAAAGAAATCTAAACCCTGTTCTGAGCGTCTACCTGCTGTTATTAGTTTAAAGAGACGGCGTCCCGACGTTCAAATTTGAAACAAAATCACCTGTGGAAAAGTATGTCGTGTGTGACATTAAATATGCATATGCGACATTCATTTTCGTTAACTTTGAGCACTCGGGAAGTATAATCAGGCAGTATACATGATTAAAGCAGTTTGCGTATGGTACAAAATACAAACTTTCAACTACATGCAAATGTTTAGGCTACAACAGGGACTAGCTGGACAAGAGGATTGATATCGATTATGATTTTGGTCCACAAGTTCTTACAAATTGTTCATTTTAATGTATAATTACTCAATTGACAACGGTGTCAGATAATGATTTCAGTTATCCTGAATGCATGAGCTAAGGTCTATGTCATCAGTGTTACCACAGAGTAACATAGACAGAGTGGTAACGCCTGCATGCCTTTTGTTCCATGGTCGTCTCGGTAGACTATTGGCTTTTCATATTAAATGAGCTTCAAAGGTGTTAAACTTTTTGGAGGCTTTGTTTGTGGTTGATAATTACACGAGATTATGCGAAATATACGACGAGATGGCATCGTACTGCCAGTCGCGTAGCAACCATAGTTACTTTGTGAGCTCTCAGGCCAGAAACACTGCTTCACGCCAATCAAAACATAACACGCCAGCAGTTTCATAAACATGTCCTTCCTTGACGCACGTGTGAAAGACGGTATGACTGACCGTAAACCATTGAGTAAAACCAGACAGTATCGATAAAAGACTTTCAAATTTTGTTCAAACACACTCATTATACATTCATAAAAATATGAGAGGAATTTTTAAAACGGTAAAACTCACTTTCCTGAAGCTCAAAACACTCCCGTTTTCGCCAGCACGTCAATTCCGATCAGCACCACACAACAACAACAACACAAGCTTTGTCTAGTCTTCACTCAAATACTTCTGCAGAGCTCACATGAATTACTCAAAATGACTCTTTGATTACTCTATGGTCGCCATATATTCAATGCTCAGATGCTGCTTCTGTAGTTCTTAGATCAAGTACAGGCAACAGTTTAAGCACTAAGAGTCTTATTCCCGGACCATAGCATTTTGCACGACCGAGCGCAAAGTTTGCAGAAACTCTGTGCAGAATTAGTAATAGCAAGAAGGACAGTGATGTATAGCGCCCTCTACTTAGAAGAGATAAATGGTCAACTTATTTTGTTCATGCTTTCAATCATAGGAATTCTTCCAGAGACCAAGTTGTCGAACCCGGTTTTTGCTAGCACATTTTTGGCGGGTCTACTCTGAGTATCTGAGATTTGTTATTGCCTCTGCGTACTTAACGCAGTCAACTTCATCGAATGCGCCTTTCACACCTGTTTTCCTAATTTAGGCTGCTTCCAACTCGTTTCAGGTCATTTAGATATTTTAAATACAGCAAAAGATCTTGATGTAAAAATCTTGATATAATCATGTTCTATGATCAAGTATTTTGGCAGATTAGGCTATGTCACATTCGGCTGAGAATTTCATGAATTTATGTCTCTTTGATAGACAAAATATCAATACGGATAGTTTTCAATCGGATTCGAACCCACAACATCAATCTATCATTCACTTTATAATACATGGCACACGTTTGTCACGTTATGATCTTTCTCTTTGCAGGGCTGAACGCGCTGTGTACTATCTGTGATATCGCAGCGGTACTTGTTGTATTGTGTGTATCGAACGCGCTCGGGTCATTGAGTCATGAGGTCATCGCCACAGTCCCTGGCGATGACCCCAATGACCCGAGTGCGTTCGATACACGCCACAAGTGCCGCTGCGATATCACAGCTAGCTGTGTACATATTGTCCTCGTGCAATGACACACCGCCAACGGGAAACAGTAATTGCTACACCACAAATGTTGTTAAAGCCTCGTCTACCGAACTTACTTAGAACATGTTATGTAAAGTACGTGACTTCTGACGACTAGCAATCTCTCTCAAATGAATGAGTAAACAATGCCATGAAGTAAACCGTCAACTATTCGTGTGTTATAATTTCCGCCATATATCTTGTCGTAAATTTCAAAGTGACATTTGGCTAAAAATAATCTTTCGATTGCTTCAAACTCAAGCAGAGCATTAGGCATATCAATACTGTATCCTATGTAAGGGACTGGTCAGTTTCTTCGGCCTGGGGGGGGGGGGCGGGGGATTATTTTTTGCTGACATCAAAAAGTGGCTGACCCCCCCTATTCCAAATTTTTAAAACAGGGTGCCCCCCCTATTCCAAATTTTTAAAGCAGGGTGACCCCCCCCCCGCACGCGACAACTGTAATATGTAATAATATAATATATATATATATATATATATATATATATATATATATATATATATATATATAAATGTAATAATCCGTGGCAAAACGCGTCCAACAGTTATTTATTTTCGATACAAAGAAATGAAAACAAGAAAACTGCTATCATATACTGTTTTGCAGCTTTTGTTGAATGAGTGAAAAGTACATGTAAGTTCCTTTTTTATGTTTTTGCTTTTCTCTCCTGTATACGTATTAACGAAACAGGGAGCCCTACTTTCTACAACGTGGTCTAAGTGCGCCCATTCGTTTTACGAATTTTACAACAAAACGCAAATTGAGAGTTGCAGAGATACTTTAGCTTCTTTTTGTAACGTGCGTCCTCATTCGGCGTACTTATCAACTCAAGAGTTTGTTATATAACGTGGACGAGTTTGATATTGTTCATAGTGGGTAGGTTTGTGCATAATTATTTGTAGTTTCGATGCATTTCTTTTATAATAATGTTAAATTGCCATGGCAACCTTTCGTGGAAGCTCTGATTCAGTTATTGTATAGGGCTACCTTCTCGGCAAATGCTAATACCAACAGTTGTCATACTCGACAGTGCAAACAATAAAATGTATCTACTTTCAGTATCAATCAGTAAAATACAACTAAAAATATTGTTTCCTTGCTCTAGAATCATATTCTGTTGGCCGTAATTTCCGTAACTTTAGAGCGAATTGCTTTCGGTAGAATCTTTCGACTGAATCAGTGGACCTGTTACGTCATCGCACTCTTCCCAATGACACAACAGCTGATGAAAGCTGAGTGATTCAGTCGAAATATTCCACCGAAAGCAATTCGCTCTGAGTTACAGGAATTACGGCAAATAGAATAAGTAGAATGATTTAGTTTTGTGTTAATATCTTCCCGTTGACTGCGACTCTCCCCTTAATCCGACTTAAACTAAGTTACATTTATAGTGGTGAATATCAAGTGGGTCAGTCCAACCACAGTCCATATGTGAAGTTTGCAGTGGGTACTTGTAGATAATGGATACATGAGGTGTGAAAAATAGTTGACAAGACCCATCTGCTACTATACAATAGATGTTTATTCTTCCTAACGTTTCGGACGTACACGGACGACCTTCATCAGAGGCTGTACAGACACAGTGGAAAAAAGGGAACGAAAATTACATTTTGTTCTACTCGGACAATGAATACGATAACAAATACCCAGATATTTAGCGTATATTACGCACTGTAGAAATGTTACGGTAGCATGCAAAGTCTATGGTAGAAATGTGACTGCGGTAAAAAGTAACCAACAAAAAATGAAATAGCTGAAAACGGCAATGAAGTCGGGTAGGGAAGTTACATGTTGCCAGATGGAAGAACACGCGCCAAGTTTCCCGCCAAAAGCGATGCAGACAAACATAGGTAGTAGTGATTTTACACGACATCGAACTTGGAATAGGTTTCGGATTCGGTTTTGACTTCGAGGGGACAGGTCGTAACTTGTACAGTTCACATTTTCTACTATTTCGAATTTGTTATTGAAATATGATTAAACCACAGGCCCTCTATGTGGATTAAACTATACAATGTGGCTGCATATTAAGTATGTATTATACAGTATAAATATTGCCTGTATATCTTCATTAAAATGAAATTTTTCGGACAAATAAGAAATTAGTTCATTTTCCTATAATTTCCTGAAGAGGGCGCTTTGTGCAATTACTTTGGCATCACTGAATCAGAGCTTCCAGGAAAGGTTGCCATGACAATTTAACATTATTATAAAAGAAATGCATCGAAACTATGAATAATTATGCACAAACCTATCCGCCATGAACAATAACAAACTCGTCCAAGATATATAACGAACTCTTGAGTTGATAAGTATGCCCCAATGAGAACGCGCGTTATAAAAAAAAGCTAAAATATCTCTGCAACTCTCAATTTTGCGTTTTGTTGTAAAATTCGTAAAATGAATGGACGCACATAGACCATGTTGTAGAAAGTAGGGCTCCCTGTTTCGTTAATACGTATACAGGAGAGAAAAGCAAAAACATGAAAAAGGAACATATTTACTTTTCACTAATTCAACAAAAGCAGAAAAAACAATATACGACAGCAGTTTTCTTGTTTTCATTTCTTTATGTCAAAGAGGAATAACTGTTGGACGCGTTTTGCCACGGATTTGTCATATATATATATATATATATATATATATATATATATATATATATATATATATATATATATATATATATATATTATATTTTACATACATTTATATTTTAACTGTCATTCTGTGTTTTAATGAAATTGTTGGCATGTCAGTTGTAAGATAGGAATTTCAAAGTGTCAATCTTAAAGTTTGAATGCAGTACATTGTGAATGAGCTGGGAATGTATTTCACACTTTCTATGCTTAACCAGATGTCCTGAACTGTTTAATCATTAATATCAAACAGGAAAAAGCAGTAAATCAAAAACTTTGATGGGTGTTAAGACTTGCCAGCCATCCAATTAAATCTCCTGAGGAACCATAGAGAGGCATTTTAGTCAAATCTGATGTGTGCAGAGTCTGAGATGACCTTTTCTTGTAACATTGATATTTGTGCATGTTGCTTTCTCATACTGAATTCTCAAAGAGAGAACAGAAAAGTATCAGGAATTTGTCATGCTTTTCATATGAAATGCAGATTTCATAATAGTACACTTTCACTTAGCAAACATCAAGATATCTCTGGCATATATCTCTGTTTTATTAAAGTATGGCGCCCGAAGGGCGCGGAGAAAAATATGAAACATCCTGATATCTCTGATATATATGTCTTGTATATTAAAGTAATGCACAGGAAGGGTGTGCT
>LD355623.1:107756-125330 GCA_001465055.1 Ptychodera flava | reverse complement strand
GTCTTGAAATATTGCGCCCGAAATGGCGCCATGGCCTGTGAAAATAGCGCCATAGCTGATTTTTTTGCGCAAAATGCGCAATGGCGCACTCTAGATCAAACACTGCGTCTGAGGTCCAAAGCTGAGCCAGTTGGCATTCAATGATTCATTCCAGTATGGAGGTAGCTGCCTACCTGGCTGCAATAATTGTAGCCCTTGGTTGGTGGGGATTGGGCTTCTGTCGTGCGGCTCGCGCCTTGCCCCAACCAGGTTGGGCAAGGCGCGAGCCGCACGACAGAAGCCCAATCCCCACCAACCAAGGGCTACAATTATTGCAGCTAGCTGCCTACCTTCATGAGTCTACATGGAGAGACGACCGATCTCCAATATTATGCCAACACGGACCGATGAACATATTAAAATGCCCACCGCGGCATTTTTACTTGCCTGTGTCAACCTACCATGGAGGTCTCTTCCTACCATGGTTGTACTGATTTTACATAGAGCTATTAAACTGGTATATATTTTAAACTTGAGAACATATTAAATGATTCTAAAATTTTACTTGATGGACGAAATACCCTTCAGCAAGACGTTTGAATTGAATGTATGTGAGCTGAGCTAAATGTGGTTGTGTTTCTGTGCAGCCAAAAGACATGTACGCTGATATCTACTGCAGCAAGCAAGACCCAAAATCCTCAGTTAGACTTTTATGAGACTTTATTGCGGACCACAGCCTAGTTCTCGATTAAAATAACCCGGGTACCACGTATCCAAAATATGTCTGCCAGTTTTCCAACACTACCGTAGCTGATGATTAGCTTTACAAACAGCAATGTGGACTTTGAAATCTTAAAGGCTTAATACCTGGTTCATACACACCAACACTAGAAATTGGTTTCAGGTTCAGTCCTAGATGATGAGAAGATGTAATAATTTCCTTATACTAATTGGGTTTTTTGTTTCAAAAACAATTTATCTTAAGATAAGTTATTTCCAGCGTATTACATAATAGTACAGTCATGTTATTGCATTGTTTATCATTCGTTTGATAACTGATCATACTGCAACTATCATACTCTGGGTCTGACTTTTGGTTTTTCATTTCCAGCAAACAATTTCTGTCGGTTATAAAATAATTTGTTTTCTAAAATTAATCTAGATACATGTATTTCCTGCAATGTTATTTTCAATGAGGGTTGTTCCATAGGATTTTATGGGGCTAAGAGGGGGTGGGGATGGGGGAATCTGTCTGTAGCCTTCCTGCTTTTTGTCAAAAAATATATACACTTGATTAGAAAGAGTGAAAATGCAAGGAGTTCTGGGTAGAAAACCCAAAAATCAAAATCATGTTGTTTTTTCTATGTCGTTATTAATTGGTAAAAATTAAAAACACTGAATTTACCATAAATGATTGTTTCAGAAATGATGGTTATTGTACATAGTGTTTCATACTCATTTTTTACATATTACATATACCCTACCAATGTGTATTGGTGCATCAATAAAATTCTCACCAATTTTTATTGAAGGACATGTAGTGTTTAAGTTTCCATGGAAAAATGAAATTTTGAAATTAAATTTAACGAGTGAAACATTCCTTTTAAAAAATTAGGATACATGTAAGTGCAATAGGACTAGGATCGATTTCACACATATGTGGCCCCAAATTAGACAGCATTTCACAATATCTGTGAATAGATTGTCAGAAAAGGTAAAAAAGGAGAGTCCAAGAAAGAGAACCCAGCAATATACCATTGAGGTCAGTTCCTCATTTGATTCAATTTTCCAAGATTAAATTTCTCATGATAGAGTCTGCAGTACAAATCACAAGTAAACTATAAAGCTTGATAGAGCATGATAAATGGTTTCAGGAAATCCAGTCAAGTTGTATTAGGTGTGTTACAGCAATTACAGTGAAGCCGGATTTCCAGAAGTAATTATCCGTCAGTAAATGAGTACTGTAACTGTGAACAGTACATGACACAATTGTAACTCAGTGACCATACTAGTTACATGTATATAATGCAAGTCAACACAGCAGGAAATGTTATTTTCTCAGTCTGGGTATCATTCTAATGTTATTGTACATAATTGTTTTTTTTAGAATTTCTCCTTCCCTTAACTGGAAAATTTGATCCAGACCCAGTTATGGGTCAAATATTGTTAGGCAAGGATGGGAAGACAAATAAGGGTGTCACCATGAGAACTTCAGGCAAATTCAAATATTTCCTAAAAATGCCATGAAAACACCCCTAGCCTCACCAGTTATTGCTTACCAGTCGAGCCTAATAGAAAATGTGTTTATGACATTGATAGAGCAATTTGTCCATGACAGAAAACGTTTCCCCTGAACAGAAAACAATCATTGTTTGAATTTCAGAAAAAGGAGAGTGAATGATATCATGGTAGTGGATTCTCCATTCCAGAAGCATTGAATCTGAATCTATGGTGATGAAAAGACTCTCTGTTGTAGCTGGTAGACTTTTGTCTGCCCTGGCAATCTGCCTTGTCAGCTCCCATTATTCGGAGTACAATGATGGGGCAGGGATGCCTACATGCATTTGTCTGTCTGTGGATTTTGCTCTTTTCTTTGGTGTTTGTCGTACGATGTTTTGTTCTGAATTGTTGGTCGTACATCATTACAAACAACAACTAGCAAATGGGCGTTTTTTTACGGTTGCTCTTTGTGATTTTACCGATGAAAATTGATGGTTTCTGTCACTTTACAGTAGAGTGATTGTGCTGGTCTTTATATTTTGGTGCACGGATAAATACCACATATTGGAATAACTGCGCTGCAGAAAGATTGGCCTGTACTTTTTACTGAAACAAAAAAATGAAAAATTTCAGAAATGCAGAGAATTGCAAATTATCTTCATTACACATTTATGTTGACTTCTTATATAACATTTTATACTGTACAATGTACATGACAATTTCCTTATGTTTGCAATGAATGTAGCCATGATCAATACTTGTCTATACTTGGTTTAGATTGCAGAACAACTGTAAAGTTATATGTACATGTATCCCTGAGGGGCCGTCAATTAACATAACAATGTATAATTTGCATATTCTTTTGTTGTGAAAATATATTCTATTGTATAGTCATTAACATATGAATGGATTGCTGCAAAACAGAGGGGTGGCCCATACCCAAAATCCCCACGTGGTGAACCTGGACTTTATGTACACACAAATACAATTTAAATTAACAATATTGCTCACATACAGTTAATGATGTACAAGTAATATTAAGCTATTTTCAAGTCTGCCTCAGTCTACATTATGAAGAGATCGTAATTTCTGTTCCTTTTCTTCTAGCTTGTTAGTATTAAAATTCTCTTACTTCAATTTCCTTTCACAGAGATGCAAAATCTTGGAAGGTCTTCTTGTACGAAGCAACTACAACCAAGTTCAGTTTCTGTGGACCACCCTACAGCCAGCGTTACACAGGGACTTTATGTACTCATCAAAACAGTATTTCCCACAAACCAAATTTACACCGATTAGTACGCATACTAGCAGAGAGAAAAAACAGAAGAAGATGGTGAAAAAGTTTTACAGAATAAAAAGGTGAGAATTGTAAAATATACTTAAAATATGAATCAAGGTAGAATATGCCTTGAAGTGAAAAATTAAACTTTTACTCAAACTTTCTTAGATGAAACTGTCAACCATTCTCTCACCTTATCATGGAAAAGAAAATCTAGGGTCACCACTACAAATTTGATAGTGGAGAAACAAATTACCTAGAAACAACTACAATGTACATGTACTAATACTGGGTATTTGATATTCAAAATGGCCGCAATCCCTGAGTTAATTCTATGGGGAAAAATAAAATTATTTTTGGAAAACTCTGATGGTGAAAACTTTTCCTACTCCAGGAGCTTTAACCTGCTCACCCCCAATTCCCTATAAACAGGTCCACAATTACCATTGCTAACAATGGTTTTGGGCCAAACCATGGTGATAAAAGGGTTAAAATTAGCCCACACAAGTGGTAAAACAGAGTCCGAATATCTACGCCAGAGAGGCATTCTAATAGTGCACATTTCTCACGTCCAGGCTGCATTGACAAATTTTTACACAGTATTGACAAAAATTGAGAATAGAAAATGAAAACGTAGTTTACAAACAGATCAGAAGAAGAGGAAAATAAAACTTTAATAAAAATTTATACAGTCTATTACTCACAGAAAAGTGAGGGTTTAAGTGTTAGATTGCATGTGTGACAACGATTATAGCTGTGAAAACTATGGATATTTACCATGGAATAGCAAATGTCAATACAATCTGTATGATGAGCACTCATTTTCTATTTGTCAACGGAAAACGGCGAATTATTTTGAAACAAATTATGATGAATCCTGATTAAAGCTGATCACATCTTGAGAAATATAGCAGTGTTCTTCTTAACATCTCATAATGTCAAAAGTGCAACAAAACTAAGACATTGAAATGAATTTCCCAATGGAAAAGATTCATGTGTTTAAAGCAAACGTAAGCAAATTTGTTCTTGCTCAAGTTCTGTGCACCGCATTGAATTTATTAATAATTTTGTGATTGAATTACTCAGCAATGAAGATCATAGGAATTCTTCATATTTGAAATTATACTTAATATGTACAATTTTTCATATTTCTACTGTATTTGTCATTTCACATAGCGTTGACAACCTTTCAATGTTCTATATGTGTGTGCCTCCATGATACTGTATATACACTCACTGTGTACACAATTGTAACTAAATACACTTACAGAATCGATAGGAAAATGTAATGAGTGTAAACATTATAGTCTGGTTGCCATTGGCAACCACTGCCAGTCTGTTTCATTGCTTTTCTACTATTGGTTAAACAGAAACAGTGCATCAATACCACATTCTTCAACTCTCACCATTATAATAAACGATTTCTTTGCAAGTGTAAATTTACATTTCCGCTGGTAAGACAATGTGAATTCTATAAAGAGGACTTTGCTCAGTGCTGGTATTTCATCTTCACAACAGACAATATTTATGTTTGCCTATAGTGACTGCAAAAATGTTATTCAATCATGATGGTTCAGTTGTGTAGGTTCAACAGGTCAGCCATTATTTACGAGAATATTCCAAATAAATTACCCTCATGAATTGTACTGGAGGACATCTTTACAACTTGATCGTATACATGAGTTTACTAAGTGCTGGTAACGCTTGTGAAAATAGAAAGGAAACATCAAATATTGTGATTGGTGACAAGACTTTAAATGTAAATTAGAGCTGTAACCTGAACAACATAAGACTGTACATTAAAATTGATGCAGTGGTTAAACCCTACACACTGTAGTTTTGCCTCAGTATGCCAAAGCTAGTCATGAAGCATGTGTTTATGTATTCACAGAATTCAAATGTTTTTGTTAGATGTATTGAAGGAAACCTCCAAACGCATAAGAATTCTCAGTTTCCAAAATGTTTTATCTGTGATACACAGACTGTCAGGTAACTCTTTTACCAAAACATTCCCAACTCTCAAAACAGCATCCATAATGTATTTTCATGGCTGAACAAAATTAAAAATATAATCCAAATATTTTGTTGTTTTACATAAATTTCACATGTGTTGGCTTACATGTCAATTACTTGTTCTACACACTTCATAAACTGCACTTTGATTATGATTGAATAAAAAATTTTTGTAAATAGCCACTCTCGTATCATATTACACAAATGTACAGGTTTTTGAGATAGATTTTTGTGAGATGACTTTTACGATTTGCTGTGGCAGTGGTGTTTTTCTGATTGACTGTCACAGTGATGTTTCGGTTTCTGATCAGCTGTCACAGTGGTGTTTTGTCACTGTTAATAATGATACAAACCTGTCATTGAAAACTTAATCCATTGTTCCCAGATCTGTGTTTGGATTTGTAAAGCTGGAACTTGACATAAAAAGTGTGAAATATAGGAGTCTGCTTGCAAAGAACTAGCTTTGTGAAAGTTTTACATGCTGATTTTCTTGTCATTTTCAAGCAAATGTACACTGAGTACATTATGGAGTGCAAAGTTTGCTTGAGCCAAGAGGGTTTACATTATTGCCATTATTTTATAATTTTTGCAATGCCAGTAAATTTGTGGATGCAGAAAACATCTTGGTGAACAGTGCTGGATAATCTGATACATTACAAATTTTACTGGGATTGACAAAGCTATAATATAATTACTAGTATCTGTGAGTTAGTAGTAGTGTGATGCAAAAATGCTTGTATGTTACAACATTTCTTCTTTCCCTTGCACACAGTGCCTACATTAAACACAGGAATGATGTGATGGAGTGTAATACAGACTTGCCAGTGCCAAAAACTGTCCAGAAAGAAGAACCAATCCCAGAAAGTATTCTGTGAGTATAAGATTTACATGTTTTAGTATAGTTTCTATTAATTAATTGTTAATTATGCATTTAAAGGTGTGATGCTTCACCATTATTCGACATATTTCTATTTATTTCTCTTTCTGCATACAGTTTAATTATGATATCTTTAAAATTTTTAGCATGCAGGGTTCTCCACAAGGGTTTGTTGAGGGGTGGGCCACCCCTCTGTTTGGAGCAATCTATTCATATCTGTAGAAGAGGTTACATTTTCACAACAAAAGGATAATGCAAAGTATACATTGTTATGCAAATTGACCACCCCTCTTATTTCCAAGCTATAGAAAAACTTAGTACATATCTTATTCAAAATTTAAAGAAATGATATTTAATCAAATGATCTTTTGGGAACAATAATATTCATTACATTTTGTCATTTCAGTTTATGTTGCCATGAAACCATGCATAAAACACATAATAAAAAAGCAGAAAAGATAAAAAATGAAGCAATCAACTAAGTAAATGTAACTGAATTTGATAATAAATTGTAGGACAATTATTTAGAGAGTATGCACTATGATACTGTACCTGTGAGAAATTAGTTTTTGCCAACTATTGAATTTCTAGTTTCATAATGTTCATTAGTGCATTATGCTAAGTGGATTGTATGATGTATGGTGTGTCCGATTGTTGTAAATTACAATGTATTTTTCTCTAGTATTGATTAAAGTGAAATATTTGAAATTGAATTTTTCAGAAATTACAAGTCAAGGTGGTCGGAAGTAATGAAGAACACAGGAAAATTACCAACTTTGCCGAAGAAACCGCCCTCACCAAAACAGAGATCAGGATCTCCTCTGTTTGTTTCAAAGTCCAATTCTACATCAGTGTTGCCAAGGTAACATGGTCAAACATTTTTTGTATGGTCTCATGTGAATAACGTACACTCTGTCTGTAATACCTGCAGGGACTACTCAATGTTGTAACTGGAGTAAATTTGGAAAAGTGAAAGCAGTGAGGACGAATCAAGTTATGAAATATTTCAATTTTTGATCGAGATATTTACATGTAGGACATGTAAGTAGGGCCACATGTTGTCAAATACAACTACCCAGTACACAGTCAGTTTAGACTGTACTCTTCAGTACTTCCACAGATGAGGATATTTAGCCATTATCATGGTTGTCTGACTCTGTAAATCGCCACTGAATACTACTGCGTTTTGGAGTTTGGTGTTGTAGAAATCAGTTCGATTGATTGGTTGATATTAAATATGGATCTTTGAGGTTCCCATGAAAACATGGCAATGTGTGTATGAAGTATGCTCAGTGCTAATGACCCCGAGCACATACCTTGTTGAATTTTGTGACTACTTTGTCATAAGCTGTAAGTTGTTTCCATTTTTACAAGAGGTCACACCAATTTTAATCTGATTTTAAACATTAGTGTGGAGCGAGGTGGAGAATGCACATTTGACAACCTGTTATTAAAACTACATACAAAGTGCATGACAAATTTTTGCAGTAGCCTAAGGGGTCCTTTGACACTGCCCACACAGTGAACATACAGAAGGATTCACTGACCACTGTCTTTTTTAGCGTGTGCAAAATTCAATAATTCTTGAGATATGTACAGTAAACTAAATGTTACACTCTACAAATATAGAGAGAAAGTCTGTCGACAATGTTTATATAGTCGTTTTATCCTCTTACAAACTTTAGACTTACCTGACTTGCCCATAAAATATCTGACAGATAATCATATCAGTGAATATTGAAATATTTGTCTGCAGATCACAAAGTCTTCCTCCCCTAAGACGTCATTTACAAGATGAGAGTCCTCGAGACGGCAAACTTGTTTACGAACCAGTCATTGCAAATCCCACTCTGTTGAAATCAATGAGTAGTATTGAACTGACAAGACGGCGAAAATCACCGGTGAGTTGAGGAGTGTCATTGTCATTAAATGTTATTCAGCAGAAATTCAACAGCACCATTGTGTTTACAACTCACTCAGCACTTCACGAAGTGTACAGTATGTTAATTGTCCTATTTTATTTATTTAAAAAAAAGCCACATATAGGTTTCTATTTCAAAAATTGAGCACTTCTGGAAACCTAACTATAACTGTAATATTTACATTTATCAATTGTTTTGTTACAGAAATTAGTAAATTTGATATTTCCTGTTGGTTGTTTGAACAATGTTACTTTATAAATCACACTTTAATCCATTAGGGGAAGGCTGCATTAACTTGCATGGTACCTGAAACCCGAGTTCTTGCCTGACCAACTCGGGTGACAAACAGAAGACTTTTAATCCCCAAGGTGTTAATGTTCCATTGTTATGTTTATCTAATCCAGCTGGTGCCATTGTAGTGCCATTGTAGGAAAGGCAGGTCTGTGAAATTGATCCTCTAGGGAAGTAGGGTATTCCTAAGTTAATGGAGCTTTCCCGTAATGAGATTGAGAAATTAATCTGAAGTGTATTAATTGTTTTCAAAAGTTTTTAAATCAATATACATCTGTGGTATTCCCTCGCCTGCCTATAGTGTCTCCATCCTTTGGTATTACTCTCCCCCCTGCCCTGTCTGGTGATTGTATCCCAAATTCCCCATCATATGATGTTACCCCTGCATTCTATGGCGTTCCCAGTTCTGTTCATGAAATCCTATACATGCGTCTTGCAGTGTGGAACAGCTCCGGAATATCAAGCTCCAATACCGGTCGTACCAGATGAAGCCTGGCAACTCTATCATTGGTACGGTGACTGCTGGAGTGGTGAGTTGACCTCATTATGGTGTCAAAGGTCAAATGAATGTCAAAGCCCATAAATCATTTTACTGTAATAAAGTCATTGCAAGACCATGTGTTTTTCTGCCAGTTTCTCTCTAGCTGTAAAACTTCTGCACAAATTATGTTATTTATTGACTATCTATTTAGTTTCTGTATCTTGTTTGGATAAATGTCACATTTATTTCCAGTATCATTCACTGATTCTAAAGTATCAAATTTTCTTTCATCCACTCATGTAGAAGCTGTTCCCAGTTTATTAAGTCAAATAATCAATATAAATGAGACAAATGATGCAGGATTAACCTTCAATAAAAAAAATAGCATTTTGAAATTATATAGTTTCATTTACGTTTTAAATTCTGTAAGAAATTTCAGTTTGAGATTTAATGTGTTTTTAGTCCCCACGGACACCGTCCGGGGGGACTTATAGGTTTGGTCATGTCCGTGTGTGCGTGCGTGCGTCTGTGCGTCCGTCCGTGCGTCCGTCCGTTCACGCAGATATCTCAGAGATGCCTGGAGTGATTTCATTCAAACTTGGTACAAGGATTACTTCATATGTCATACAGATGCACGTCAATTTGTTTTGTAATACGATCCAATATGGCTGCCAGGCGGCCATTTTATTACGATTTTTTCATGTACAGAGCCATAACTCAGGCATGTTTCAACCGATTTTATTCAAACTTGGTACAAGGACATTGACCTATGTCATACATATGCACGTCAATTTATTTTGTGATACAATCCAATATGGCTGCCAGGCGGCCATTTTATTAAGATATTTTCATGTACAGAGCCATTACTCAGGCATCTTTCAACTGATTTTATTCAAAGCTGGTACAAGGACATTGACCAATGTCATAGCTATGCACATCAATTTGTTTTATGATACAATCCAATATGGCTGCATGGCGGCCATTTTGTTATGATTTTTTCATGTACAGAGCCATAACTCAGGCATATCTCAACCGATTTCATTCAAAGTTGGTACAAGGACATTGACCTATGTCATACACATGCACATTGATTTGTTTTGTGATACGATCCAATATGGCTGCTATGTGGCCATTTTGTTACGTTTCTTTCATATCCGGAACCATAACTCAGACATGTATCAAGCGAATTTATTCAAAGTTGGTACAAGGAGATTTACCAATGTCATACATATGCATGGTAATTTGTTTTGTTATACAATCCAATATGGCCGCTGTGTGGCCATTTTATTACGAGTTTTCATGTCCTGAACCATAACTCAGACATGTATCAAGCAAATTTATTCAAAAGTATTTTTATCACAGACCTAATGAAGAGGACTCTATCCTCTCTGAGGACCTGTAATCAAAGTACCCACTAACAAGTGGGGACTGTGTCATCAACAATGACTTGTTCTATTGAAAATGGTTTTCTTTTTCACAGATGTTCAAAGAAATGAATTTCTTCACAAAATGATGAGAATATTGGATTCCAGACAGTTATATTACATTTCAAGCTACCTTGCAGTGAGTAATTGTTCCTAGATTATTTTATACTTTTCCTCCTTTATTGTAACAGTATAGACTGTTCGGCCGTGATTATGTATCAAAATTATTAGGAAGACTCAGGAATTTTACAAATCAACATAATGCTAGGGGGTCCAGTAGCTTCAGTAAGTTATTAAAGGGCCCTAAGATAGCTCATCCATTTTCATCGTGAAGTGTTCACAATTTGCACCAATTACAAATTGCTATGTGATGTCATGCTTGTATAAAAAAGTTTATTTTGGGGATTTTTGTTGTTTAATTATGTACAGGTCCATAATTTTCTCTTCATTCTGATGTCAGTGCTGAAATGAGAGGGTTTTTTAACTGTTCAAACATCCTTAACTCAGGCAGTCATGGAGCACAGCAAATTTCATCGCAATTCTTTGTTTACTACACTGTCCCACACGTGTACGGCACTATGATGTGATGTCAATAGTTTGGCTCAGCAAGGGTCAATACTTATCATACATTGAAACTGGCTAGGTCAGCTTGTCGAGTCAATACACATTAACCCTGTTGGGGTCTAGAGAGGGCGATATTTAGGAGCCAATGGTGGACTCTTAGAGAATTTACTTGTAAAGCAACTCAAAAGTGGGCAATTGTGACTAGTTTTAATGAACTGATTAAATCAAATGCACACAATACATAAAAATAATTTCAAACTACAAACTACCAAAGATTGAGAAAAATTAAATACTACTTGATATTTCTTTATAGTTGTTGCCCACTTTGTTCAACTTACCTTATGACATATTCTTATGAACATGTACTGATCCATTCAGGAGTGTCACCTAATGGATTCTTAAGGATTCACAAAATTTTGGTAGATACAATGTGCAGTATGATAGACTTGTCACATTTTGTGTAAAACCAGTCCGTGTCACAGCAGTACGTACTGCCACAAGGATTTTAGTATATTTCAATCTAAATATCACCAAGAGTATCACATATTGCTAACAGGAACTGATATGCTGTTATTGTAATATATAGTTTGTCTAGACGTTTCTTCCTGTACTTGGTTTTCAAGAAATGGAAAAACAAAGATGTCTTCATACTACAGACATCAACTCAGAGTGTAATTGTTGTAAGATCAAATCACTAAAAATATCAGTGATCTTCTGTTACTATGCAACCATTACCATGGTAAAGTTACATCAAATTGACAAGTTTTACACACTTTGTAATTTCAGCTCAAACAGTACAGAGACTTCATAACCCTATTGCCAGAACACTTAGCGTTGAAAATTCTCCATTTTCTGCAACCCAAAGAACTGTTAGTGGTGTGCCAGGTCAGTCGTACATGGAACAGACTGGCTAGCAGTGACGAAATATGGAAAGCTAAGTGTGATGAAGTTGAAATAGGTTAGTGACAAACCATCTAAGTTAAGATGATTTTCAGGCAATTTGATTTCCATTGTGGCCGCCAATCATTTCATAGTAAACTTAATCATTGATAATATATGCAAATAATTTGATGTGGTTGAACCAGCAGGTGGGTGTGAGCTTCTGTAATTTGTTGTTTACCCTATTCTCAGGCTGCATGACCTGATTTGACCTTTGGTTAAGTAGACCTGGAAAGGTTAAAGGTTAACCATAATTGAATAACAGAAATAACCATGACATATTGGGCTTTGAACTGCTTATCTCTCTTCCCAACCTTTATCCAAGCTGGCCACTGGAGAAAAAGTTCACCTGTTAATTTATAGGTTACGAATTGCCCTCCCTCTTGAGAATGGCGTACAAACACCTTTGTATACAAATAGTTTTTTTAAGTACACAGCAGAAGTATATGTATCTAGGACATTTCTGACATGTTTGCTTACAGAATGAAAAGTAGACATGTATTCATTCACATTGTACAGGGGTTAAAGTTCAAATCACAACCTTTGGTCAAAAGCTATACACTCAATGTTTTTGTTGGGGACCAGGACTTATTCAGGGCCTCTGAACAAAGTGACAAAACTCTATTCTGAGGAGAAAACCATTGACTTGGAAAACTACTGTCTGAATGCTGAGAGTAGCTATTTCTCTATTTCAGTCACAGTTTCTGTGGTAGTATTGAAATTCTTCATCTCAAACAATATCCCAATGGTCAGAAAGGAAAAGTTGTATTTGGTCCAAAATGGAAAATTGGTGGTTTTTGAACTCAAAATGTACATAAAGTTCAGATAGATCTTCAGTTCTTTCCGTAATTGACTTCTGATATGTTCTGAAATGTATGTTTCATTATTCCAATGAGTGTCTAACCATATTGATTCTATCTTGATTTCAGAGGTGCCTGTCACTGCCAACATGAAATGGAAAAATGTCTACAAAGACAATATATACTTGAAATTAAACTGGGAGCTTGGACATTTCAAAGAAGTTGAGGTGAAAGGTCACACTGGAAAGTAAGTGAATACTTACAGAACACCTTTGTACACAAACAGCATGTACTGTAAATTTTACATGTGAAGTTGTAGTTTGTCAGTTGTAGATTTGTTTGTGTTTTCAACATGATTTTTATATACATTGCTTTCTTATACAGTGCTTTCTTATGAGCTTCCACTTTATGTCATGTTTTTCATCGCTTTTCAGATTTAATCAACAACAACACTTGTAGAATTCTGTTCAGGTCTTTGAAAGAACACAGTTTGCAGTTGTATGACATACATGTATGCAGAGATGTGCAGTCTATGGTGGTAATTTCTCATTGCTTTAAAATGGCTGGACATTATAATTTCTGATAAAAATGTCAAGATATTCTTAACTCCTAAAATTTGTAGACAATAAGAAATTTTCCCATGTCTTTTTATTTCAGAGTACTTTCAGTGACCTTTGATGGTAGACGGATGGCTAGTGGCAGTAAAGACACAACAGTGAAAGTGTGGGATGCAAAGAGTGGAAATTTACTACAGACCCTCAAAGGTCATACAGTAAGTAATTGTTGTGTTCTAAAAAATCTTACCAACAGACTACTGTAACAGTCTTCTTCAAATCCATGTCATGCTATTAAAAAATACTCCATGTTCATAATTTTTTCCGTCTTTTAGAATACTTCACACAAAAAGCACCAAGTCAGACAGACTGACCAGTGTATATATACCATTCCATGCGAGAAACCAGGCAAATTTTATTAAGTTTTTGTTTTTTTTTATAAATGACAGTATCACCATAAAGTGTATTTATTTTAGGGTACAGTTAATCCTATCACACTATTCTGTATACTTCACACATTTTACAGAAATAAAGTTGAAGAGAATTTTCCCTACTTATGTGAAAAAAAATTCATCAAATTCAATAAATAGCCATACCGTCATTTATAAATGTGGCAATATGTTTTCATTACCAAATACAGGAATTTCCGCTGGGCTTTGTGTACAAAACAGAAATGTACCGAACTTCGCTACATGTGCCATACATTAAATTAGATTATTTCTTTTACTTGCAGAAAGGGGTTTGGTGTGTAAGGTTCTTCACCAGGAATTTGTTAATTAGTGGGTCATATGACTGCACCATCAAAGTTTGGAACCTACGCAAAGGTACCTGTGCACGCACACTGTTTGGCCATGAGGGCGCTGTTTGGGCCATCGTCAGAAAACAGAACCTGCTTGCATCAGCTTCACAGGACAGAACTGTAAGTGAAATGTTTGTCTTGTAAATAGTTTTCATCAGAAGTGATATTAATTTTTCTGAGTTGCCTGCGTTGACAGGTTCAAAACTTCTCATAAATTGTCACTTATAAGAAAAGAGAAAGTGTGCATGATATGGGCCTACTGTTTTTTCGTATAGATACATGCAATAATGTTTTAATTGACATTTCATTACAGGCCAAACTCTGGGACATAAGTAGGTGTCAGTTGTTGCATACACTACGTGGTCACACTCAGGCTGTATTCTGTATTGATATGGATGATGACTGTACGATGGTCTTGACAGGATCAGCAGATAGGGTGAGTTGTCTCAGTGGGTTTAAAATCTTCATTTTTGACTTTCCAAAGTAACACACCACCTCCTACATACAATCTCTCTCATTTCCCAGCCATTCCGATTCTCACAAGCTCTTGTCTCTCAGAGTCTGTCTTTTGTGCTCTTCCTTCAAAATTTCCTGTCGATATATTTCAAAGTCTGTCTCCCTCTCTGCCTGTCCAATTTTTATCTTTCTTTCAGTACATCTCTTTCTGCCTCGAGTGCTATATCTTTTGCCTACTCTTTCATGTCCTCTGTGACTTTCCAGACTGTTGCTCTTTCCCAGTAAGACATAGTTTGTGCCTCGGAAAGAAAAGACTTTTCCGAAAATTTCCTCATGCAAACTTTCAACCATTTCTTTCAGAATCAAGTAGAGAATAAAAATCAGGGGCCACCGAGCAAATTTTAATACAAGAGAAACAGATTACCCAATGTTTACCAGTATTTGAAATTCAAAATGGCCACCTTCTTGTGTTAACTCTATGGAAAAAGTAGAATCCCTGATTTTCATAAAGCTAAGTCGGTGAAAACTTTATTTACTCCTCAAGCTTCAAAGCAGCCTCCATAAGTGGTAGACCAAAAGAATATTCTTAAAGTTTGAGAGTCTAAATATCTGTCTCTAAAGTTCATTCTGCCTTAATAGTGCCAGGCAATAGAAACGAAAGATGACGTTATTGATCTAACAATTCTATGTCTCATAATGTAATATTTCACAACAGATATAAAACATTTGGCACTTCAATTACATTTTGTGTAAGTTTGAGAATACATGTATTGCAATATTTTCAAACAATCAGTGATCATGAAAAATTAGTCTCCTCTTCATCAGATGATGTTGAAGTGCATCACAATTTCCATTGAAATGACAAAAGTCTAACAACTCATGAATCACAATGATAAAATCAAACCCAGCGGATCAATGTACCGGTAGATGCTATCAAACAGTCAGGATGATGATAAATAGATGTGTTTTGATACTGTATACACCACCTGCATGTAAAGCTGTTGCTATGATGTGTATTTTGATGGAACTTATATTCATCTGTCTTACAGAGTGTGAGAATATGGAGCACCAAGACAGGAAAACACACTAAGATTATCTGGGTGAGTCAGTCTACATCAGTGATGGCACTCAGTCTTCACAAGGGATTCTTTGCCTGTGCTGTGGGTGAAATCATATCATTCTGGAGGGTGGACACTGCCACCTGTGTCAGAACATTTGAAGAACATGAAAAAAGGTGAGTGTCTCCTTAAATCTACCAATATTTAGTTGCAAAGACGTGTTTTGAATGTATGAAATTTGCAGGAAACTCTTAGTGCAACATGTGAGGTTGATCAGTGTTCATTTATGCAGATAACATTAATGAGCATTGTTGTCATATTAAAATGTTCTCATGATTCTTTTATCAATATGGAATATTCATGAAGCTCACATCTTGCAAATAGTTTGAAAGCATGAAATGTTTTTCCCCCAATTTTTTAAAAGAAATTCTTGAACTATGTGAAGCAAAACAACTTTTTGCGGGGTAAACAACTTCAACATAGTGAGTAATTCACTAAATAACATATTGTCTATTTTTCTTGAATTTCTAGACGTAGATTATGTGAAATTCAAATATTACACCTTTATCTTTGTTCCTAATGATTGACTTTGAAATTATTCCAGAATTGAGACTTTGGAGTTGAGGATTTCTGATTCGGATAAACCAGAGGGCATCATTGTCAGTGCAGGGCAGGATGGCATGATCAAATATTGGGATATAGCAAAGTAAGTATCCAGGTCATGAGATAGTCATGTGATTTAATGATTGCCATGTCATGTGACAGTCACATGGTTACAGATTAAATCTTGTTATAGTCTCCTCATGCAAAACAAAAAATATACATGAAGTGAAATATGAGGTGTCAGATGTTATATTGTTGATTTAAAATTATCAGTTGTGATCTATTAAATAGTCTTTTGAATACAAGTATTTCACAGGAAAGGAAGTTGCATGTACAGAAAATGATAAAATGTATCTGTTCATTATGTAATCCGGTACATAATGTTAATTCAAAACAGATTCAATGTCTTTTCTTCAGAAGTATCGGTACAATACCCTCCACCTGAATTTAGTTTACTCTTTATGTTTCTTCCCAGGGAGAAGAGTCTGCATACACTGAAAGGACATAACAGCCAAGTGAACGCCATCAGTTTTGATGAGACTAAAATTATCAGTGCCTCCTACGACAACAAATGCAAAGTCTGGGATTTCAACATATAAACCATTTCAAATGTAAAGTGTGGGATTTCAACATAAAATCCATTTCAGATACAGTGTACTCAGGATGTGAAAAACAGTGCGGATATTGCGTATCACAAAATGAGTGTTGAATATTTATGAGGTGGAAATATTATTTGCCAAACTGTGTTGTGATTAATTTTCAAGAGGAAGTATGCATTTTCTGCCAAATTATGCATGCTAGGGTACTAACTTTTTATAATGAAAAGAATGCCAGAAACTTTATGTGCAGATTTGAGGTTGGTGATTTTATTCAAGATCAACTTAGATGTAGCAAATATGCAATTTGAAGTTTTATAACCGGTGTAAAGCCTCTATCAGTACTTCCTTTCTTGTGAGCAGACTAACGGACAATGCTGGTAATTCTATTTACAGTGAAGTTCTATGATAGTGAACCATCAGCCCTGTGGTCCGTGCTCATATTGAAAAACGCTATTGGTATATCATGCCTAATTTCTTGTAAATGTTTCTCTTAAGATGTAAGCAATCATCTAAGAAACATTTCAATGCATTGGTTATCGGTATTTCAGAGTCTTTCAATAGCATTTAATATTTTAACGTTTTCTTTAAGTGATTGTACCAGAGCTTCGTAGGCTGAATCATGTATTTGATATGTCAGTTACTGTATCTTAGGATTAACAGTGAATAGAGAGAAGTGTTTGTGCGGGTGGGTGGGGGAGGGAGAGAGAGAGAGAGAG
>LD355623.1:70547-103726 GCA_001465055.1 Ptychodera flava | reverse complement strand
ATCTTTTTTTCACAAAAAATGCAGGGGGGGTCTATATTTTTTTGAACACCGGCGACAAGATTTTGCCGGCCCCCCCCCCCAGGCCGTAAAAACTGAACGCTCCCTAATCTCTGTGTTTACGAAGGATGGCGTACCTGTCTCAAGTGGCTTTGAGCTTCCATTTGACCGCTCGGCACTCATCACGGAAAAGGCCACCATTCTACTCTGCAAATACGGTTCACTGTGGAAAGACGAAATGAACAGATACCATGGCGATTGGGTTTGCGCTGAGTGCGGAGGAAAATGCTGTGATTGTACACGCATGGCAGTATATCCTGGTGGAAGGTACTAGCTGAGGCACTCGAGTATTTTGCCGTACTTGCTTTATCGAAGAAGACCTGCTAATCTCTAAACATAATCATTTACGAGGCTTGATCTGTGCTTGATAGATAGAATAGTCATCATACCTTTGAAAGAGAAGTGACAATCGTGCTGACGAACAAGACTCGCTGAGTTGAATTATTGCTATCATCAGAAATGACATTGTGAAAATGGCAGCCTTAATAGATACTCATGTTATCTGTAGAGAAAATTGTTATCACCAACTTGAACAGGAATTGGAAGTAACTTAAATGTGTTCACGTTAGTGGAAAAAACCCAGACATATTATATGCATGTCTAAGGGTTGAATTTGGCAGTTATATTGTTTTGATTCGGTGCACTTTAGCCGGATATGGTCAAAGAGCCATATTTCTTGATGTCGTCACTTACTGTTCTATGTCTCTAGCTGTTTAAATCGCACCTTTCAACCCCCTTTTTTCACTGAACTTTTTCTTCACAGAACATACAGCTATCTTATTACATATTATGGCGTGTTATTCTGGTTAAATGATTTTAAACACGGTCCCTCAAGAGGGACGCATTGATGTTGGCTCAAAGGAAATGTATTTCACTCAGAATGTTAAGCTTAGAAATTTTGGCTCTGATTATGCGCCATGCGCCATAGACCGTTTTTCTCGAGGGTCTATGACCACAGTAACATCGTTACCTAAAGAAGTCGGACCTGTTACGCTGATCTCGGTACACCTTGTTCTAAAACTGTGTTTCCATAGATATGCCAAACAATTATTGTTTACAATCGCCAACGCCTACAGACGTGGCCGTTGTTGGCAGCTTACCTTGTTGGCAGATCACCGGCCGTAAGCTGGGTACAACGGGCATATTGGTAAATTAATTGGTTCATAGTCCGGAGAGGGGGAAGACACTCTTATATTGGCTCAGAGAGAGTATATTTGACCACGCCATTAATTAGACGTATCCAGTCGGTGAATTTTACAGTTTCCCTTGTGCGTCTTCTTTTTCATAGAAAGCTACTTGAAATTTGGCAGCCCAGTTCAGGTTTTCCAGGCGATCAAATGCGTTACCTCTGAGTCTGGGCAGTAACGAGTTCGTCATTCCAGGTGAAAGTCCCGTATATCATGTATCTCGTTCACCCCACTCACACGTTCACAAATCGCAGACTTGAACTAGGTCTAGCTATGAAAGTCCATTTTCAGAGATGTATAATCATGACGCAAAGTTATTTAATGGTTGTCAACCACAGTTCCGTGTGTTTCGATACATAGCGGCCGCCGCATGGTATGCATAGAAAAGTTTCTATGCATACCACGCGGCGGCCGGTATGTATCGAAACCACAGTCCTCTGTGATATGTTCCGCTCTTGGACTATGCGCCCCAATGACGTGTGTACATTTCTCAGGCATATGTACACACGTCTATGGGGCGCATAGTCCAATTTGTTTGTTTGTTTATCCTGCAACTGTTAAAGCATGACATTTGCTTGAAAGGAAACTGTACCTGTAATAGTTATTTTACTTATTTTGATATCAAACATATTTCTGGTGAAATATAATGTTGTTATACTCCAAATGTTCGGATAACATAATAAGATTAAACATTCCCGTTTGTTGTATTGTTGTGTGCCAAAGAAATATTCCAACCTTGGTTGGAATTTTTGGAAATAATGTGCACAATTAAAACTCAGATATTTGAAAATATTTTGGATAAACATCTGTCTTCAGTTATATACTTTTGTATTAATTTGATTTTTATTAAAAAATAATAAAAGTTGGAATAACACTTTAAGATTTATATACTATTTTGTGACCTTTAATATTTTGTGAACTTTACTATTTCGTTTGAAACGAGTATATGCAGATAATTTTATTTTGCATTATCTATCGTCATTCTGAAGTGGCATGGATTGAAAGACTGGCACTCCAAAGAGTGATTAAAATCATGATTAGCAAAATTGAAATGCCTCCTATTCAAAATGTTAGAACTTTATTGCAAAAGAAAATGCAGTGTTGTTACATATATAGTATTTAAAGAATACAATATGAAAATTTAAAAAAATTGACACAGCGAGAGTGGAGTTAAAATGTTTGGAAATCTTGACATTGGAAGAGAAAAGAAGCCAGGAAATCGGGCGATTTGCATAAATCTGCATAAAGTTACACCTCTTTCTCACCAAACTTGCGACTGCTTGACAAGCTAAAAGGTGAAGCCAACAGTAGAACAAATTACAGAAAATTGAATAAACCGTTGCATAAAAGTGATTTTTAAGCAAAATATTGTGTTAAGTGCAATGCCACCTTGAAAGGGAAAAATTCCGGTGATATTGTGCCCTCATCGACAATGTTTAATGTATGATGTTTAATTATTAGCTACTAATACTAGTACATTGTCTTTATTATTTATTTCATCAATTACTTTTTTTCAGACTGATTTATTATATCGTCCATAAACAATGAAAAATATACAAAGACAGTCGCTAAAACCTAAAAAGACAGACAAGGTTTGAAATTTAAAAAAAACCCATTAAAATACTACAAAATTACTCACAGTACAAAAGAGATCGCCCTTGACACTAACCTAGAAAAGTACATGTCGGATGCGCATCAAGCATTAAACAACTCATTTTCACAGTGCTTACGCCGGTTGAGAAAGCTGTATATATATTGTGCAGTAACTTTCGCCATAGACTGAACTTAGGTAATGGTGTCACTTGTATATTTTTGCACAGATTATGAACTAAAAAATTGTTTCCAACGGTGCTAACTAGAGTTTCAACGGTGCTAACTGGAGTACAGGTGTGTCGGACACAGACTATTGACAAACAGTGAAATATACGGTACAAACGACAAGGTGCGGAAGTGGACTCGTCTGGCAAGCAGATTACTATGTGTAAAATATTATATTATTAATCATAATTTGGTAATAATCATATTATAACAGAATTAGGGTTTCCTGAAGGTATGAACACAAAATAGACGAAATTGTTCTGTGACATTTATACTAATAATTTATTAAGATTCATAATTTACTTTTGATGACAACAGGAGTAAATCAACACAAGCAATGCCTACTTCGCCTGTGCTGTGGCGGAAGGATTGACGCCGTTTTCAACGGTGCTAACTGGAGTATAGGAGTGTCAGACACAAACTACTGACAACCAGTATAATATGCGCACGACAAGATACGGGAGTTGGCTTGTCTGACAAAATTAAAGGTTCCCGACATGCGTCGTGAACCAGAAAAGGTGATAAATTTACCGGACAACATTCTGGATGGTTACAATCGATTGAGGAAAGTAATTGATTTAAAGGGATATAGTCGTCGGAATTGGATATGCATATTTTTCAAATTTCTCAAAAATGTTAGGTGCCCTATAGCTGAATATTGCAATACTACAAATTACTCATAAAAACAATTGTGTAGCTTAAAAAGAAAAGCAGAGGAGCTCACATTTACAGATTAAAACGACCTTACTTCACCATCCAATTATCCCAAATTAGTTCCAATCGTGTTAAAGACAAGAAAAATAAGTTTGAACGTGTCGATCAAATAATTACATAGTATTAATTGTACATTTTTAGGCTGAACACAGATGACGTGGCACAAGTAGAAGACAGACATTTTGTCAACTTATAAAATAAAATTACTCTCATTACCATGTTTCTCAATGTAATTTTAACTTTTTCGCTAGATGTCATTTACATTCCAGTACGCATCGATTTTTCCATCTGCAGATTTAAACCCGAGACCGTTTCAAAACTTCAACCATACAATTCGACCTACATATATGATCGATCAACTGTTATGTGAGTGAAATTAAGGCGCCAGATTTGTCAATCCTATGAAAGTGAACATTTATCTTCGGGTCATATATGATTTTTTCGCTGGTCAACAATTTTTACTTGGCATTTATGAGGCAGCATACATCACCAACAGTTTACTAGATAATAACATTCATCGTGTGGAATATAATAATACCTGACTGACAATTATTTCAGACGTAGCGGGCACTGGCAATCATTGTGTACCACTGACAGAAACTAACAACAATTTGAATGCAAAGTCATAACATAATCTTTTGGGCTTTCAGTTTCTGTTTGATGTGAAATTTTCTACGGCAAGGTCGAAAGTGAAAACATTAACGTTTAGTTTGTGGAATATACACCGTAAACACTCGGGCCTGCATTTGTATAGATTTGTGAACTTACATTTTTGAGTTGTAAAGATTAGAAAACATTGGAATCGTATCAATTCAAGATCCAAATGAAAAGGGTCCATTAAAAACTCGTACACTAAAAGGTTGCCTTGGACGTAGAATTGAAGTGTATTTTTTGGTCAAACAATCGATTTTATCAAAGTTATCCATTAAAAGTGGTGGACTATGTCATGTTCAATCACACTACTGCAGACAGTGCAATTTCATAAACAGTAATGTCATTGGTATCGACAGAAATTGGTCTTATCAAGAGTTCACTTCCTAAGAGAGTTCATTTGCTATCGTTTTAAAAAGGATCAATCCCATATATCTAAAGAGATAGTCTCATGATGCCCCCTAGACGTTTTCGCCTTAGTCATTTAAGATTTGACCAATATATTCGTTGCAGTAATGACAATCATATATACATGCGTCAAATCTTTGACTGCAAATGAAGATAGTGTTACCCTGTTACTCCGTCTTAGGGACATTATTATTACTGCACGACAAGGTACTTTAAAATTCCGACAACTGGCCTCAAAATGTTTGACATCTGTTTTGTTTAGAGTAATGAGAGAGAGAGAGAGACAGAGAGACAGACAGACAGACAGACAGACAGACAGACAGACAGACAGACAGAGACAGACAGACAGACAGACAGAGAGTTTTCACAATGCTTATCAAAACTGATGTAAATACGTAATCTCATAACCTGTATTGTTCCTAGTGACTACAGCATTCTTGATGATAAGTCTACTTGTTTTGTTCATATTTATATTTTTCCATGTATATTTTTCTCCAGTTTATCTTTTCTCAATAATGCTGCATATAATCATTGCACAAGAACCAATCCATTCTTCTTTATATTTGTTACTACTGAATTCTCACTAAGCCTATTTTTGGAGATGCACATCTTGATTACTTTCCTGATACAAACCTGTTTAAACATTTTGAGAGAAAACTGTTCAATGAAGACTTAACTTTATATTTCTGCAGAATTTATTCCCATTTTAGTCACTTATTTCCTTTTTTTCATTTGTATACTTTTCAATAATTACAATATCTTAAGATAGTAAGCGCCTCAAAAGTGGACGACTTAAACTTTTGCTCAAACTTTCCTCAATGGAATTTTCAACCATTCTCTTACCAAATCAAGAATATCAAAATCAGGGGTCATCGTGCAAAGTTTTGAACTAAAATTACTCAAAATTTTGCGATATTTAAAATTCAAAATGGCTGCCATCCCTGTGTTAACTCTATGGGGTAAAAATAAAATTTTAGATGTTCTAAAAACTATGGCGGTAAAAGTTTTTCTTTCTTCAAGAGCTTTAAAATGAGCCCCACAAGTGGTAGATCAGAAGAGAATTGTAGAAATTTGAGAGTCCGAATATCTGTCCCCAAGGCGCGTTCTACCTTAAAGTTAACACTGTCCTACACTGGATATCACTGCTTACTTTGATGATTGTATTTCAACTGATGTCTGTTTTTTTCTCGACCAGCAAATGTTACAATCAAAGGTGTAATTAGAGCTAGAAACTCTGAATAAACAAAATACAGAGCAACAATAAAAGTAAAATGGTAAATACAAACATTTTAACGCAGAACATTAAGTAATTTAATCGCAAAAAGCAGAATCTGATAAGAAATGTCTAAAATGTATCAAAAAGGAGTTCTGGAAACGCCGTCAATTAAATGCATAATTAAATTACAAAGTACCACAATTACAAGGTGTTTGTTCTATGTCTTTGACATGTATGACGTCATCAACTCAAGGACTTAACATGTCTTGATCCTTCAAAAGGGTTTGCAAAAAAACCAGTGACCCTCCCCAATTTTCATGCACAAGAAAGAGTGCCACTTTCGTGCTTGCCACAGTTTATATCAATAATATCTGAAGGGACATATAATTTCTCAATTGACTTTTGAACTTTCAAATAATACTTTTAACATTTACAAATCATCACTGGGGTGAAATTCCAATACCATGTTTGTTGTTCACATCTAACACGATTGGAACTAATTTGGGATAATTGGATGGTGAAGTAATGTCGATTTAATCTACAAATGTAATCTCATCTGTCTTTCTTTTTATATTACACACTTGTTTTTATGAGTAATTTGCGATATTGCAACATTCAGCTATATGGTTAGTTCGAATAGTTCGAATCGTGTTATCTGCTCTCTCAAACACCCCATTCTCATTACGTGCATTCATATCAATTGTCAAACAGTTATAAAAGCACAGATTTCATAGTTCTCATAGACTACAATGTATATTGAAGCAACATTTTGGTGGAATTCCAAAATCATATTTCTTGTACACACATGCACTTATAACCACTCTTGTCTAATCAATAAATAATCAAGGGTCTAATTTTACACAGATTTAGCTGGTTTTGTTGGGAAGCAAATTATTCATAGTTTCCGAAAAGACTACAATGTATCAACATTTCGGTGAAATTCCAAAATCAAATTTCTTGCGAGCAAATGCGCTAATTGTAACCACTCTAGTCTAATGAAGTAAACAAGTTATTCATAGTTTCCTCATGTATTACAATGTATAGCCAATCAACATTTCGGTGAAATTCAACATCAAATTTCTTGCACCCACATGCACTTGTAACCACCTTAGTCTAATCAAGTATAACAATATCAATAATCAAGCGTCATAAATACACAGATTTAGCTAGGTTTGTATTGGAAAAAAGTTATTCATAGTTTTCTCCTAGGCTTATATGCATGGTTGTATCAACATTTTTGGTGAAATTCCAAATTCAAATTTCTAGTAACCATATGTACTTGTACCACCTTTTTCTTACAAAAAACCGTTTATATCAATTTATCAAACGTCTATAAATGCACTAATATTGCTAGTTTTATATTATGATATTTTTTGGGGGAGCACTGTATCGACCACATCTTGCCTTCTTATAGTTGTGATATTTGCGCTAAAATGATGATCCTCCCCACGAGGCATGCGTGAAATTTCATGACCGTTCAAAAATGCTTGCGCGAAAAATAGCGACCCATCCTCAAATTCGCAAACAAGAAGTCAAATTCAATTCGGCGAAAACATTTTGCCCTTTGTAGGCTTTGTTTGTCACTATGGCTAAGTTACTCGATCTTGCCAGTATGTGATCGTTCACAGTGTGCGACGTGTCATTCTGTGAGTGTTTGGATCTCACATAATCTCACGAGACTCGTATCGTACCAACTTGCCGGATATTGGCGGCATAACTGTTATTTAAATAGATGTAGCAAACGTGGCGGGTAAAAACCCGTGCCCGCGTTGCCTAGCCGTCGTTATGGAGATGATTTAGACCTCCAGAACTGTCGTCGCTGTATCCGGTATAAAGGTTGATAAATTTTATCTCGCTTCTACTGTCTATGATTTTATGTATACCCTCAATACATTTTACGTAAGCCGACCTTATGAATTTGGACAGTTATACGTTAATTGCAAACAGTGAAAAATAACATTAAGTTGATCATGAGCACTTAAGTTCCAGCTAATCTACATGCAATCTAGACAATACGCGTCATTGTCGGTACGTTCACGAAGTCATCGAGCTGATGTCGGCATGAGTTGACGTCAGCATAAACAAGTGTAAGGGTTGTTTTCGCTAGTGGTGAATTAATTTACGAGTTTTTTTTCAGTAGAGTTACTTATATCACTTATTAAGATTTGTAAATTATTGCCCGCTATTTTTTAAGAGTTGTTTATGTGATGACGTTTTACCTTGAATAATTGCAATGGTTTGATCAAATATGCAATTATAATTAAGCTAAGAGAGTAAAAACTTGGATAATAGTTTTGGTAAAGCAGCCTCTTTGTCATCAGCGAGCTCTTCTGTAAGCATCTTTGTTGATATGTAACTTTAACACATGAGAATAAAACGGTGTTGACTTTGAAGACGGAGGGTCTATCTGTTCATCTATACCGATGACCTCTCACATGGCAATATCCCGATGGCAGACAACAGTGAGCGGTAATACCGTCACTCTTTTCCCTCATGATGTTGGAGAAACAGAAAAACAGGACCGAAATCAAAAGACATATTATGATATTTTGGCAGAGGTCGTTCTTGTTCAGACGATTATGACGACAGCTAGTCTCAACAAGTCATGAGGAAAGGTCTAATGCACGATAGAATACTAGCGGAGAGCGAATCGGCGACATTAGCCAAAATTGCTGAAGCTTTTGAAAACCTTTAGCCACCGCTAACACTGCAAGGCCAACACAGCTGGCACGGAAAGTAGCTTCCACTAGTTATCTGACTATCCAAGGTGACCTATGTTACACTGTAGTACTGTGAAGGAAAGCCCAATTAAAATTACCGTAAGTCTAACTCTCGATCTGAAATGTATCTTCTATTTTGAAGGCCTAAATGTTAACAACGTCTGTAACTGGCTTTACAAGACTAATTGATGTATTTCGAAGTTGTCCCTCGTCATGTACTTTCACGTAACCAAATGTTCTGAACACTTCATCTGGACACAGGTCTTGAATTCGCTTCACTTCGTCTATATTTACTTGAAGTCTCCATGCCTGTCCTTTACCTTTCATGGACAATTTAATCAATCGCTGAATTTGTGTGTTACGTTGAAGTCTAACGAATGTATACATTTTTGGTACAATTTCCTCGGGCCAATCTGCCAAATCTTCGTATCTGATGAGCATGACGTTTTCCTTAAACCAGCTGTCTGAATTTTTCACAGGCAGATAGTTGGTATCTAACCAAGTACAGTAGTTTCTGATATCTTGTTCTAGTTTTTCAGGAAATGTAAAATGTTCACCTCCTTTCGAATCTTTGAAGCCTCGGAACGACCGCCGTGAGTTAGCAAAACCACGTGGGTCTCGAACAAGGTGTATGACTTTCACATCGTCTTCCTTGAGAACAGCAGAAGCAAATAGTATATTATTGAGTCGATTAACCTTGGTAATGATGTGTGGCTTTGATCGACAGATGGCCGTTACGTCAGCTTCGCGAACGGGAAGGTCTAAATGAGTGATGTTTGAAAAATAGCGTTGGAAACCGTTTTTGTTAATACTCTTGAAGAAATAGTCACGACCGGTAAAGTTGCAATGGAGAAAGGAGTGCATGAAATCTACAAGCTCATGACGGATGCGTTCCAGGTAATCGAAGCCGTCCTGAGACAGATCCATGTCATTGTACTCAATGATCATGTGACCGGGCTCATACACGTAGAAAAAGTCAGGATTGCTGGCGATGTAACGAGCTGTGAGAGTAGAACCAGTCCTCATTCTAGCGTGGACCAGGACACGGAGCCGCCTCTTTGATAGTTTTGTATCCGTCACATCATCGCCGACACCACTGACGATCCCTCCGCCGTACTTCTGTTTCGTTAAGAAATTCTGTATGGCGTCTGATTCAATCCACAGCAGTAGGCACAGAACCGCTGCAATGACGATGACTGATCGTCTGTATCGTCCTCGCCACATAAAATTGCCTGTGTTTCCCATCCTATACCTAACAATGTTCGCGCTAACGATCGCCAAATCCGGAAACGCGAACTCAAATTCAATTTGGCGAAAACACTTTGAAGTTTGTTCTTCACGGTGGTTAAGTTTTACTTGCCGGTATATGATCGTTAACTATTTGCAACGTGTCATTCTATGAGTGTTTTGATCTCACATAATCTCATGAGACACGTACAAACTTGCGGGATTATAAATCACAGTTATGGAGCCTTCAGTTATTGTAGGGGGTGGGCCTGAGTAAAATTATGTAAAATGTGCCCCCACCCCTTTACGTCCCATTCTAAGATATGACCCTCCCAGTTGATGCCTCTTTCTAAACTGTGACCCCCATCTAAACTCAAAAGTATGTAATGTGTGTACCCGGTGTGTGTATAACCTTGATAGAACTGCTGTCCAAGTGACCCTCTCCAATTTTCATGCGTAAAAAAACAGTAACCCTCTCACGGTGTGTGACTGTCCATATCAATATCTTATTGATGTATGATTTCTCCCATTTGACCTTTGAACTTTCGTCCAATATTTTAACGTTTATAAATAATCACTTTTATGCAGGATTTCAAGTAATGATGAAAAAAGGTCATATTTTACAAATAATTTTATCAGCTACATGTAGTATAATTGGCTGTTCAAAAGAAAAAGAGACAATTGCTGCAATGTTTATTTTCGTTTATAGTGCGTCTTGTAATTCACGATTACTATTACTGTTTGTCAATAAACTTATCACATACTAAATGTCACTATTGAATAACATTTATACCTATAAAAAAAGAGATATAACAAGTTTTGAACTTGTTTTGTAATAGTTAACCTCCAGACTACCATGAGAAGTGAATTAATATTTTTTTGTGAAATACCAAATTTATTTTTTGTTAACATCTGCACTTTTAAACACCCTATTCTTACCAAAAACGTTGTGTCAACTGTCAAACACGTGTAAAAGCACAGGTTTATTACGTTTAGAATTTAAAAAAAATCTTCATAGTTTTCTCGTAGACTGCCATGTATAAGTGAAGCAACATTTACAACGAAATTCCAAAATCAGAATTCTTGTCCACATAACCATCCTATTCTAATCAAGTAAATCCATGCCAATTATCCAACGTCTATAATTGTAATAAGATTGCCAGTTTTGCATTGTTCATAGTTTTCTCATCATAGTGGATCAACCGTATATGTTACAGTTTGGTGAAATCCCAAAATCAAATTTCTTGTACACTTACGTACTTGTAACAACCTTCATTCTTGTCAATAATCTAATGTCTATAAATGCACAGATATTGCTAGTTTTATATTCGAAAAAAAATTATTGATAGTTTTCTCATAGACCCCTATGTATAGTAGAGCCAAATTTTCGGCGAAATTTCAACATCAAATTTCTTGCACACATATGCACTTGTACTTACCCTATTTTAATGAAGTACACTTTTTAACAAGTTTTTATTTTGAGGCCATCAAAATAGTTCACAATCTCAATAGTTGGAGTGTACATACATGTCTATTAGAAAAACTACAATGCAATAATGATATCAATAAATGTCAGTCAAGAAGTCTCAGAGACTAAATGCATATGAAAAAAATAATGGAATAAGATTTTCCGACTACATGTTATAAATTCACTGTATTGTTTTTCTAGGAGTAAGAGTTTTTAGAATACCACCCCCTTTCTAATTGTGTGAAGTCAATTTGTTCTTTTTGACCGCTATACAGTATTCTACTTTATGTATCTTTTGTAGTTATCTTTTGAAAATCAAATGGTTTGGTTTCTGATTTTCAAGCTTTGCCTGATAAATATGACGTTTGGCGATCAAAAGTAGACAATTAACCATAGACCTTAAAAACGGATTTTTAACCAATGAGGAAAGGTTCTTATCTCCAATTAGTACAATTCTGACCAGAGTATCAACGGAAGCCGGACCTCTTAAGCTTATCTCGGCACACCTTGTTCTGAGAGCGCGTTTCCATGGGGATGCTAAACAGTTATTGTTTACAGTAACAAGACATCGGCTGTAAGTTGAGTTCAACGGGCATATGGTTCATAGTCAGTAGAGGAGTGATAACACTGTGTTTAAACATTTATGATTGGCTCAGATACAGTATATTTGACCACTACGCCATAAAGTAGACTTGTATACAGTCGGTGAAGTTTTACAAAATACATGTAAAATCATTTGCAACAGTTTCTCTTGTGCGTCTTCATTTTCACACAAGCCTATTTGAAATTTGGCAGCCCAGGTCAGGTTTTCCCAACGATCGAATGCGTTACCTTTGAGTCTACGCAGTAGCGAGTCCGTGATTTCGGGTGAAACTCCCTTCGCGTTTACAATTCACCCCACACATACGTTTCATATGAAAACAGAACACACATCATTGCGTTCACCCAACTCACGCGTTCACAAATCGCAGACTTGAACCAAGTCAAGCCATAATGTACATTTTCAGAGATGTATAATTATGACTCGGAGTCATTTGATGGTCGTCAACTGATTTCTCAGATGTATTCGTTTTCAGTTTGAGCACCGTCCCTCCGCACAAGGGGACGGTGGTTTGAGGGAAATTCGGAACAAAAGCTTGACATTTTCCCAGTATCTTGGCGCATCTTGCTGTGATGTACGCACGTAATGCGAGGGTCCTTCGCTATTAATAACACATTTTACCATGTCTTCAATGTAGAATATAGATAAGTTCAAATTTGTGTGAACACAACTGTGTTGGTTAATTGCTTTCTGCCTTATAATTGAACTTCGGAAGATACAAAATGCTTTACATCAACACTGACAAGTCGGCAGTTTTGCATTGCTTTTGTAAAGAAAGAAATTATGTAGTCGTTTTATCTTGACACTACCTCTAAATATTTTTTTTCATTTTTTTTCTTCCTACAAATTCTTTAGTGATAATTTTTAAGAAAATGACAATGAATTAATGTAGCGTTCTTGCAAGTCAGTGGTTTTAAAGGTAGAATACGCTGCAGGGGACATTTTTGGTCTACCACTTGTGGGGGCTCATTTTGAAGCTCGTGATGCAAGTAAAATTTTGAGAGACTTATTTGTGAGAAAATTAAAAGTATAACGTTTCGCCATACAGTTAGCACTAGAAATGTGAACTTTGAATGCATGTAAATATTGGGTAATTTCTTTGTCAACTATAAACATTTGCGCAGTTACTCCTGATTTTATTTATGAAAGGAATATTTTACAATTTCCTCACACTTAGTTCAGCAACAGTTTTGGTCTCTCAATTTCAATAAATATTGAAAACCGTGCCTCGGGGACAGATAGTCGGACTATCAAATTTCTACAATTCTTTTCTGATCTACCACTTGTGGGGGCTCATTTTAAAGCTCTTGGAGAAAGAAAAACTTTCACCGGCTTAGTTTTTCGAAAATACGAAATTAAATTTTCCCCTCATACAGTTAACACAGGAATGGCGGCCATTTTGAATTTCAAATATCCCAAAATGTTGGATAATTTGTTTCTCTAGTTCAAAACTTTGCACGGTGACCCCTGATTTTTATTGTTGATTTTGTAAGAGAATGGTTGAAAGTTTCATTCAGGAAAATTTGAGCAAAAGTTGTAGTCTTTCACTTTCGAGGCGCATACTACCTTAAACAGCCTAAGGGTGTAGAACAGACACAGCAAGACAACATCATTGATATTCAGAGAAAAAAATATTATTGCAACTTAGTATGACAAGTCTGACATTGACATTGCAAGTTATAGGAAACGGCTGAAAATCAAAACTGGTAAAATTTCATTCGTGTGGCAGTTAATGTTATATATTAGAGATCTAAAATTAGAGTGCATTAATAAACATTGAACCACGAAATGCCTTACATGCCATGGGCAATGCTTACAGCAATTTCTAATGATTGCCTGTGAGGGCGCACTTACGTGTATGACGAAGTAAGTGACCAAAGTTTAACTAACCTACCAATCGGGCCCATAGAATCTAAAAAAAGAATTCTGCCAAAAAACTGAGTCAGTAAACAGTTTCTATAGCTATAAAAGAAAAACTATCTTACTGGATGGATATGATCAGTACAAAAGCCACAAAAACATTATAAAATTACCACAAAATAGACAGTGTCAGACAATGAGTTGTGGGAGTCAAGTGGCATTTAAGGTAGAGACACACGTTAGCTTTAAAGTCACTTTTTCTCAATAAATTTCACTTTTAGACCCCACACATTATATATTTTCTGTCAGCCCTATATCTCAACATTATGAAAAATATGTTTATTTTCCGAAATCACAGTGTTTGTGACCATTTCTCTCAAAATATGCGTTTTTGAGATTTTTTACCTAAAAAATTAGGTGTTACAGGACTATGGCGACTTGAGATCTTTTAACAGAAATCAACAATGGAGTAGTCTGGGGAAAAAACCGTGTCCCAGATTTTTTCTATTCCCTTTTGTTTCAGCACAATAAGGTGTGAAAGTAACAACTCTGGGTTTTTGAATAAATTACCGGGTTTCATTCACTCCAGCAAGAATTTCTCTTGTTCTATCAATTTTACAGAAAATCTGGGACACCGTTTTTTCCCCAGACTACTCAATTGTTGATTTCTGTTAAAAGATCTCAAGTCGCCATAGTCCTGTAACACCTAATTTTTTTTAGGTAAAAAATCTCAAAAACGCATATTTTTGAGAGAAATGGTCACAAACACTGTGATTTCGGAAAATAAACATATTTTTCATAATGTTGAGATATAGGGCTAACAGAAAATATATAATGTGTGGGGTCTAAAAGTGAAATTTATTGTGAAAAAGTGAGTTTAAAATAAGTATCATCTAACGTGTGTCTCTACCTTAAAGACATACAAGATGATGTGTAGTCTGTAGAAATGAAGTTGAATGTGGCAAAAAAGTAAACAGATGTGATGTAGTAGCATTGATCAAAAGCGACATCATTTTTCTTTCATTAATATACAAAAATAAATAAGTTAGTTTGTCCAGATTTTCCATGAGAACGACAAAAGTAAATCCTGTTAGTGTTAAAATGGATACTAAAAATCACAATAATTTATGACTCAAACTACAAGCTGCCACAACAGCTGTGCATGCAACAACAAACTTTTGTCTGAATTACAGGCAGCAATGTCTGATGTCGCATGCGTGCAGCTATATTTAGTAACAAATCTGAAATCACGATCAATGCTACTGATCTAACAGTCGTACATAGATAATTTGACTTTCTGTTTGCATGGGCTAACCACAAGTTAATGTATCTGTTCTACAATTACAAGTGCGGAGCTGATTTCCAACTGTTATGATCAAAGACAATAAATTGTGACTGAATGAAAATAAACCTTAGAAAGAAAGGTACCAATAACTGACTGAAAACAAAATCTGCAACAGTCTTGGAATCAAAAAACTGAATTGTAGAATTTTGAGGAATCATCAATTTATAGTGACTGTTTTACACAATAATTTTGTGAAAGATTATCTGCAGGCTGAATTAAGAAACTCGTTAACTACAATCATAAAAATCTGAATTCAAAATTACCAAATATACACATTGCCATGACAGTAATTTACCCAAAATATACAAATATTTCAACTTTGCAACACCAAAGTAGGCATGTACAAAAATATACACTACAGTTTGTATAATTTTTTCTGAATTAAATTACTAATGTTAAGTATATCAAATCAAATTTTTTGTTCGACTGCGGCTCAAAAAGTGAAAATTCAAAAATCATTTCTTTGCTGTAAGTCTGTAACTCTGATTAACTGATGCACTTCACTAGGTTCTGATCAATGCCAAGTACTAAATCAACTACAAAGTCCATTATTGTCAAATATCACATTTACAATGTAAAAAGAAATCTATTTACAAAATACTTCTTCCAACCTTGTCATTTAATGAATGGAATAACAGGACAATAAAATTTTTAAACTTCTTTCTGCAGTTAGTTGCAGTCTTTGCCCCGATTTTGACTTGCGGTAAGTTTGTTTGATTGTTCTTTCCTCACATCAGAGCAAGAAGGTCGTCAATGAAATTTTTGTCGAAATTACCCTTCCTCTGCTGAAGATAAAGTAGAATGTCTCATTGACAATTTTTGCGTAAAAACATTGTTAAAGATCTCCGTTTCACATTATATCATGACTGCTGCTCTTATAAAATTAAAATATTTGGGCAAGCCTGCAAATTACAGAAAGTTGCAGATACTTTTTTGTATTGACACAATGCAGTGTCTGGTGCAAGCCTCATATTAATATTATTTACACATTATCTCTGGGATGCACAGATAGGCTAATCTGTACAATACTCATATTTTACAGTACATACAACAACAAAATTTACATACACTAGATTTATGAGGATTGTAAACATCAACAAATTTACATATTTACAACGCTGACACAACCTTGGTTACTTACAGTAGCTACACATATAAACAAAAGATTTACAGACATGTATATGTAAATAGAAATATGCATAGACATTATACATTTCAACAAACGCTGGGATTGGACCAATATTTAATGTATGCATGAACCCCTTAAGTTAGTAATCAATGAACTGTTATCTGCGTTGCTGATAGGTTTAGTAAGACCCATATCACAATTGTATCAGAATAGTTTTAATTTGAATTGCAGAATCAAGAAACAGTCTGGTAAATATTATTGGATATAAATCAGTTAATTTTACACTGCGTATATCTTTACTTATGACATGGTCTGATTGACTGGCTCAGAGCACACTGTAGCATATATGCAATATCATTTGGTTTCTATGATAATACAGATATCAGTGTTTGCCATGTTTTCATCAAGTTTTGGTGTAGATGCGCTTTCACTTTCAACATCAGTGTAACCTCATTTTCATGATGTGAAATCAAAATGCAACTAGTCTATAGAGAAGGCAAAGTTTAAAAAGTAAGAAGAAGAGAGAATTCTGGGGACTCGAAAATGGCGTAGAGTTTAGGGAGTTAAACTTTGGAGATGAATTTGGGAGATTACTTGAACTGATATGTAACTATGTAGGCTGGGGGGGGGTTGGTTGGTTGGTTATGAAATAGCTCTTAACGTTTAATAGCATGGACTACATAAATTTGGTTATAGGCTCACGAGTAGAAAAACAAAGATAATAAACTCTTTCACCACTACAACAATGGGTTCCATCTAAGATTTGTATGTAACAGGACAATAGACATAGCACAGAGGTAAAGCTGTGACATTTTTTTAAAATTCATGCTGAATGCCACTTGTATTAAGAACTTTGAATATAACTAGATGAAAATATATTTGCATAATGGCATAATGTACTACCTGAGGCATATGTATCCTTACAGCTCTCTACATAATTCAGTCTTAAGAAAATATTGCAAGAAGTATATTTTGAAACGTTCTGACTCAGATCTAAGTACAGATCTTCGCCAGGAATTTTGGCCTGATTTTCTCGAGGTGTTACTGAAGATTGTTGCACATCTTCATCAACAAAATGACTTTATTTAGATCAAAGAGCCCCTCCCTCTCCTTGAACAAAATGTCTGACAGGCAGAATAGCTGATACCGGTATATGGCTTCAAGCTAAATTTAGTGTTTTCAGCTGCAAGTACTATTCATTGAACACTGCTTCACAGTAACAGGCAGACATTCAGTCAAACCTGTAGTCTAAGAGAAAAATATGCCATTTTCATGTGTTTTTGAATAACATACAGCATTATTGATTTGTAAAGGTGTGAGACTTTTTGTAATTAGCTTGTTCTTGCTCATATTTGGCCATGCATGAAATCCTAAGGGTTAGGATTGAAATAGGGGTGGAGAATGGAAACCCATATTTCTATCCCAGCCCTGATCCTGCAGTCATCAAGAGCAGCATGCCAGTGAAGCTCTCAATGTCAAAATGAACAAATTTCACTTGTTGTTGATTTTGTCTACAGATGTGAGACCGTTCCTCACATTACGATTAAAACTGGCCTGCCCTCTATGCAGGACTGACTTGCCACTGGATACAAGAGCATTTCAGTTAATGTAAAGTGAATTTCCCACATCACATATACTGGTAATCGGCTGATTCTAAGAAATTCACAGAAATTACTTAATTGTCTAAAAGAGTTCATGAATCATGTGGCACGTTGCTTTTAACTGTCTGAATTTATTTACTGGACATGTGAACCCTCACGTATGCATGCAATGGTCTGGGACATCAATTGACTGCTAAGTATCTTTGTTCACTCATTGCTAAGCTTAGACTATATTATCAACTTTGTAGGCCCATAGCACAGTTCAGGAAAAACTGATCAACATCGGTAACTTGGCAAGACTGGAGAATGCTTACTAGCCAACTTTTAGCTGTAGTATGATTCAACAGTAACTTAGGGGGTATATTTGTATGACAGGCACCCTCAGACTAACACTGATTTCTGCAATAGAGAGATTCTAGCCCAATGTTCTGAGAACTCATTAATATTGATTGTCCTCTAGTAACTTACGGACAATTTGATTGTAACAATTTTGAATTTAGTACCTACTATACACATGTACAAGTACAGGGTGCCCTATATCACAGTGCCTTCATGTGCCAAAGTTAATCTCTTTATCTTCCAGAAAGACTAAACCTGTATACTAAGTGAGCGATTCCCATACTTTCCTAAAAAACATACGAAATGGCCTAAAAAACTGACTCCCTAGATCAATAGAAAAATGCAATCACAGTGTTATGTTGTCCTGAAATTTTACAAAACATGGTAACATTATTATTAACTGCTTTTGGCTTTGGCTTTGGCTTTTGCCCTTGGTCTAAATCCTTTCTTCTTTTTATCTTCGTTTGAAGGCAGCGGTTTTTCATAAGTGTCCCTAGGCCAGTGGACATAGTAAGAAAACACCCAGGGCCGTGTCATGCCCTGCGTTTGCCGGACATTGTTGAGATGGTCCATGTGTTCAAGATTGTGTTCCCGTCTCTGCAGCAGTGCCGCCCGTCGCTTTTCGACTTCCTGTCGAACTTTTTCTCTTGCCTCCATTTCTATGCGCTGAATCTGTAAGAATCGTTAAAGAAGAAATGTTGACATCGTGGCATCTGTTGCCTATGATTTTTGTCACATCTGTTACTTTGATCAACATTTTTCACCAAATACACTTATTTTTATAGCTTTTGTCTCTGCTGACACAGTTTGAGGAGAAAATGAAACTGAATATTTCCAGAAAACTCTACAACAAATGCCGTCATAAAGAGAAGTAAAGCTATCATAAATCAATAATCAATGGCGCTGATCACAAATGACATCATTTTTTCTCTCATTAATATGCATAAATAAATATTTGTCTGCATTTTCCGCAAAAACATTGGAAATACAGCCTGCTAGTACTACAATGGGTACTTAAAGTCACACTAATTCATATGAATTTATGGCTCAGACTACAAGCTGCAACAACAACTGTGCATACAACAACACAATATGTCCAAATTTAAGGCAGGGTTGTCCAAAGTCGTGCGCTTGCAGCTATATTTAGTAACAAACCTGAAATCGCGATCAACGCTATTATGGAGATTTGGTGCTTGGTAGGTAGAGACCATTTCATCTTGGGATTTTTTTCAAATTCACACATTTAATCATCTATTTGCACATCTAATTTCATGCAAACTTTTATCATAAGATATTTTTTCAGGCTTTCTCTTTAGTAGACTGTCACAGTTCTCACTGGCTTACATTATGAGCCCTTTTTCCTGGTACCCTCAATGACAGAGCCAAGTGAACAGAGGCTATGAACTGGTGTGGTGGTGATCACTAGTTTACACAAGCTTGTAGCGTTGCTTTGATAGCCTTAGTTGTTTGTCAGCAATTAAAACAGGCTCATTAAGTAAGCCTGAGAGTATGGTGAGAGAGTCTAGTTCTCTGTGTTTTATTTGTCAGCATTGGATCAAAAACTTGTCCTGTGAATTTCACCTCTTGTAGCCTTTGCTTTTCTTCTTCAAATCTGCGCCTGTCTTCAAGTTCTTTCCTAAGTCGGCGCTCTTCTTCCTCTTGTTGTCGAAGGATCTCTTCTTGTCTGAAGAGAAAACATATTGAAAGCAAAATGTCAGTCTTCTCTGATACTGGTTAATTAAAGGAATGTGGAGACACTGTCCTTGATCAATGGAGGCCCATTTACCATTGCACTGTGTAGTATGAGAGCTTTGTCGGAGTCAGGCATAATTTCCTGGTCATTTTTTGCATGCCTATGTTTATCCTAGATCATACCAAGACAAGAAAACCTCCCTTATCAAGTTTTTAGAACTATCTGCAGCAAATCAAGATTATTTCTTGTGATAAACTGATCCCTTCATAAGTCCCAGGTCCTTGTCAATCATTAGCTTACGTAGTACGCTTATGTCAACAAACAACCAGACTGCTTGTAACACTACGAGGGCATTCGCAAGGTACACCAGTTTCTAGGCCAGCCAGTAACTGCTACCAAGAAAAACTAAGTGACTGAGGGCCTGTCTACCTGTATGATAGAATGATACGCCCTTGGCATTGACCATTTATCATTGAAGCAATGCTGTTATGATACATAGATGCTCTGAATTCATAAGGCTTGACTTTGAACTTGACATGACATACGTACCTTCTCATTTCTTCTTCTATTCTTTCTCTTTCAGCTTGTTCCAGAGCTTGCCGCCGTCTCTCCTCAGCTTCAAGACGATCCCTGATGAGTCTTGCCATGGCCTCCTCTTCAGCCTGTCATCAACATTAAAATGTGTACATTAAGGTAGAATGCGCCTCAGGGACACATGTTCCGACCTCAAACTTTTACAATATTCTTTTGGCCTACCATATGTGGGAGCTCACTTTGAAGCTTACTGAGTAAATACAACTTTCAGCAGTTTAGTTTCGTGAAAATCGGTCATAATTTCGTCACAATTTTGTTCTTGATGTTGAAAGAGAATGGTTTAAAGTTTACATGATAGAAGTTTGAGCAAAAGTGTAAATCTTTTTATTTTTGAGGCGCGAACTAACTTAAGGTATCTGAAAACACGATTGGACTCCTCAGAAATATGTACTAAATGGATAAATTTTATATTAGAGTAAGCCAGTCTGTATTTGTTTGCTACTGTGTGCACCTCATGAAATCACTGTAAACAGCAATCACAACTATTACAGGGAGACTGTTGTCAGAATTCTGCTCAATGGTTGCCAGGGACCCCTACGACTGATGTAAACACTGACAATTGATGAAAGTAAGAACATGTTTGTTAAAATTAATATCATAAAATTTAAATGTTGCAGTTATGTTTGTGTGATGCATCTAGATATCATGCATGAAATACATTGTTCATAAACAAAAAAGTTGCACATGTGCAGTTCCGACGACAGCCTCCCTTTAATCTTGTGATCATAGCACAATAATCAACTCACTTGTCTTTCAAGTTCTCTAATCTTCTCCTCTTCCTCTTCCATTCTCTTTCTCTCTTCCTCTTCCAGTCTCTGTCTCTCTTCCTCCTCCAGCCTCTGCTGCTCCTCACGCTCCCATTCCTGCTCCTCCTCCTTCTCTCTCATCTTCCGCCTCTCCTCCGCCGATGCCAGCCTTTCCAGCATCTCTTTCTCTCTCTTCCTGGCATCCTCCTCCTGAAAAGTGAGGAAAGATGGAGTGTCAGAACAAAGACAAATCCTTTGTTCAATTTGAGAGTGATGATATACCTCAACAGATCAAGTATGTACTACAGTTCACAACTTACTGAGTCTTATTCTAAATTTATAATGCAACAGCTCAGTTAAAATGATATTTGGGCTTTTCACTGTAAAACATTGGTTGAAAAAGCTGTATCTAGTCTAGGTACATTATTTACACTGAGAATTCAAAACGATTTTGCAGATAAGGTGAAAGAAAATGTTCCATAGCTTTTATTTTCTGAAAAAAATTTACGCAATGAGCAAACCCTCTAGAGTTAACACAGGGATGACAGCCTGGTATCACAATTTGCATGGTGTGCCAAAATTTTTATTCTTGATTTTGAAAGAGAATGGTTGAAAGCTGCCCTGTGGAAAGTTTGAACAAAAGTCTGAGTCTTTCAGTTTCGAGACCTGAACTACCCTAATAAAATAAAAAATGTTCAACTATTTCATACCATTCTCCTCCTTTCTTCTCTCTGTGCCTCTCTTTCTTGCTTTCTCCTCTCCATCTCAGCTTTTCTCTTTGCATCACGTTCCTCTCTGGCTTTCTTCCTTGCGTCTTGTAACATCTGTCTTGCCTCCTCCTCAGCCTGTCTGGCTTCCTCCGCCTCCATGGCTGCGTCATGTGCGGCCTCTTCAGCCATCTTATCATGCATGCAAATAAGAAATTATCAGTTTCCAACATATTTCATGTAAAACAGTCATGCATCTTTGTAACAAAGCACTTGGTTCACCTTCAGATACTTCTTCAGAGGTAACTTACTAGACAAAGCAGCTTACATTTTATTAATCTTTCTATTTCATAAGCAAGTTATCATGAATTAGGCCAAAGAAATTTAACACTTTGCTTTGTGCTCCTGTGCCTGTAAGTTTTTGAGGTTTTTATGAAAATAAGCAAACAGTATATTTGAAAAGGGCTTTACCATGTAGCTTTTCTGCCAACAAATCTTTTGTTTACACATTTGTAAAATATACTTAAAACACCTGTGTGCTTGCAGAATGTCACATTGTAGTGTAAATTGTTGAAGTGAAAAAGAGGTTTCAGATTTGATTCTTGAATAAACGCTCACATAATATGGAAACAAAAACACAAAACTTGCATTTGTAAAACTTTGTTTGTTTTTGAATCCGCTCACCAGCTAACCTTTCAAAATTTTGAGTGGAATCAAAAGGAACAATTTAATTACTCTGGCCTTATCTTTCTTTACTGTTATTGTAAATACATGCCTGTTACTTTGTCAGTAGCATCACTTTTCTGAGGTGAATGTCATGTTATTTTTAATCATAAGACAATTATTTCATCACAGCATAATACATTTGATATCAATGTGGTATTTACAGTCTTTGTAACATTCTGTAAATTCTCTAATCAGTCACTGACTCAACTTACCATTTTCCTGCGTTTTTGTAATTCTATTTCCCTCCTCTTCTCTTCCTCTTTCTGTTTTTTCTTCTCAGCAAGCTCCCGACGCTCCTCCTCTCGTCTCTGGAAACAAAAATATTTCAAAGATTACATTGAATTGCAATGTTTTACAAGGGCTGTAACATGGCTTGTTCTCTACATGCACCAGCCCTCAGATATCACCAGAAAAACAAACGACATACCAAACACAGCCATAGAGGGCGTCATATTCCTGAGATGCAAGCAACATTTCTGAGTAAATTACTTCAAGCATGAGTTCTCTACATGACAATTCACCACATGGATTGGTGAAAAATTGCCACAATGACTATTTGCTAAAGATTTAATGATATGTACGACATATAACTTTACTGAGTATGTGAATAACTTACTTTGCACAAAATATTCTCACAGTTTTGTGTTTTTTTGTTTCGCTAACTGTCCCCTGAACGTGGGCGATGGACTCACCTTTCTTTCTTGCAGCTTAGCTTCCTTCAAAGCTGCTCTTTCCTTCATGATTTGGTTTTTACTCTTCTTAGCTTTCATCTTGTCACCGAATTTCTGTTTGAGTTCAGCTTCGATTGCAGCGTCTTCCTCGTCTGAATTCAAAATAGGGGCTTCCTTCTCATCGTCTTCAGCTTCGTCTAAAAAATTTACAACTTTCTTTGATTAGGATATGTTTACAATCTCGCAGCAAACATACAATTGAACAAAAAATATACCTGGGATTACTTGCATTCATTTGTCATGTGTATCAATTTGTTATTGATTTTTATTCTGTGCATAACAAACGTTAGGTTGATTTGATCAAAATGAATTTCTATAAATTTTCTACTTTTCTGAAGGACGTTTTTGGTTTCATTGTTAAGCCATACACCTTTTCAGTACAGTTAGGGTAAAAAAACCCAACAACTTGAACATAAAAAAAATCTCACATAGGATTCAATCACATCATGCCCAAATCACTTAGACATGATAAGAACAAAATGCACAAAGACAACAAGAAATGAAACGCTTGCTGAAAACTATTTTGCTGGAGTAGATTTATGATCAACTGTCATAAAACAGTTGTGAAAGATGAACACTCTATGGGCACAAAAAAATGGAAGTACTTTAATAATGTTGATGAAGCAGATTTCATAGCACTTCAATATACTGGCCCAGGGATTTATCAGTGATAACACATCAAAAGAAATCTGATGAGATTATCTAACACTTCCCTGTACAGGGATTTATAGCTGTGAACAACTCAACACAAAAATCTTACAACAACATTACATTGCCATGATGATGTTCAATTATTATCGAAAGAATACTCACTTTGTGGTATGACAGATTCACCGTCACCAGACAGAGTTGTTTCAATGCCGCTGTCTCCCTTTGATGCTACAGAGACTGATTTCCTTGATTTACCAGAGTCTTTTACGTCGCTGTCTTTTGGCGCCATCTCAGTCAGGTTCTTGGCAGCTAACTGCTTGGCAAGCTTCATGAGAAAATGAAATATTATAAATATCAGTTGCAGATATTTACATATTCAGTTAGATTTTTGTAATAAGTACCTTGGGGAAACTTTTCCTACATATCAGTATTATACAATCCTTATTGATAGAAATTTTCAAACACTTATTGCTTTTGTTGACTGAACAGGATTTTTAATGTCTGAAACTTTTGTAAAAGAACTGGTTGTACCCAACGCTTTTGTTTCTTAAAACAGAAACAACAAGCCTTTCTGACAGTTAAAATTAATCTGTTCATTCAATATCCAGATTTTAGTTACCAATAATAACCAGCAAAAAAGTGATATTTGTACACACTTGTATTATTCTTTCAATTAACCCTTTGAGCACAGAAGTCAATTTTTGGCACCTTTATAAAATACATCTCAGTTAACTTTTTTTTCAGATTTTTGCTAAAATTTTAATAAAAAACAGTAGCCTATGAAATGTGATGTCATTTGGTCTAAAATTATCAAAAAAATGACAGAAAAATTCATAAAAATTGGTAAAATGTTGCATTAAAACTTTCGGTTGGAAAAATTACAGCACTCAAAAGGCTAATCACTGCAAAGAACAATAACCTCCTGAGCAATAATTTGTGAAAAAAGTGTACAACTCTAGTGTTTTTATGTACATGGTGCTTACCTCTTCCTGTACCATGAGTTCAATTTCTTCCTTTGATGGTCCATAACTCTCAATACCCAGACTGTCAACAAACTGCATTTTGTTGCCTTTCCTCTTCTTCTCTTTCTTGGCCGGCGCAACCTTCCTACTTTTGGGTTTCTGCTCAATGAAAAATTTGACAGATGTTGCCATGACTGCCCGGACAAACTTACAGAAAAGATATTCTGTGAGAAGAATATCTGGTATAAGTAGGGATTATAACTCCATTGTCTGAGCCATGAGGATTTTCTGGTCTGTTTGAATGTATCTAATGAAACATTGTTTTGTAGTGTTGGATTTAATTCACGTTGACCAGCTCACTTGAAGAATTTGTAACACAATGATTTCATTGATTTTTTATGACCAAACAGCTCATTCCAGTGTAGACTAGAGCAATCTTGGTGATACCATAAGCTTACATATGGCATGTCTGCATAGCTGTGTCCACATAGTAAAGCTATACGCAAAGTTCTAACAACACACACTTGCATATGTATTATAAAACATGCAGATCACCCTTTTCATAATTACTGTCAATCCCATAAGTCTTTGATGAAATGGCTGAAACCATTTTACAGAGAGGGGGCAAAGCACCTTTTACATAATGTTAGTTCAAAGTGTAAATGAAATTTGACTCTAGGACAAAGCACGAAATCACTACATGCTCATCAACTTGCTTGAGAGGGGCAAAGTTTTTCCTAGCCACGATTTACTTTTACCTGCCCGAAAGAGATACGGAAATATTTTCTAAAATCTAACTGTTGGTTTACTGAGGTCAAAGACATTTCATAATTGGTGTCAAGTATACAAGATGTAGTACACATGACACATTTTGCTCAGGCAAGCAGAATTTCAATTTACCTCCCCCATGCCTAGTTGTCCCTTTCGATGAATTTCCTACAATGTATAAGAATCAATCTGGGTGATGTTTAACTCTTTCATCCCTATCTTATGGTTAATCCAGTGTTGTTAAACTTTCATGGTTTGATTCATTTGTAAAGAAAGAGGGAAGAGCTGGGCTGGGATTGGAACCGTACTTCTCATGATTGAGTCTACGTAAGTTATTAAATTTTGCTGATAGTTTGTTCTCACCTCACTGGAATCATTTTTCTTTGTCACCAGTGACTTCAGCTCACTTAAATCCAACCCTTCCTTCTTTGGTTGTGGCGGCGGTGTTGGTGCAGGCGTTTCTTTCTTGGATGACACAGGTCTTGTTGGGGGCGCTGTTACCGATGCTCTGGGAGATGGCACAGATATCTTTCTGGCTTGTTTCGGTGGAGTTGGTGTCTTCACCGCCGCTGACTTAGCTGATTCAGCAGAATCTTGTTTCTTATTTACCGCAGTATCTTGCACATCTTTCAAAGTCTCTGTCTTCTTTGCTGCGTGGGGAGTTGCTGGCTTCTGATTGGCTGGTGATAGTGCTTTCTGATTGGTTGATTTGTCAGCGTCTTTCTGATTGGCAGTTGTCTTCTCCTGTGGAATGACTAACACGTCTTTTGGGACTCCACTTGCTGTAGTAGCAGTCTTTCTTGGAAGTGATGATTTAGTGGGATCCTCTGCCTCCTGGGGTTTTTCTGTTTGGACTAGAAAAACAAAATGATATTTATTTATCTTAATACCACTGTTTCTAAATGATCATACATGATGAATTATACATTGGCCTCATCGTTATATCATCCTGGCCTTGCATGTATGATAAGTTTCAAATCAAGACATAAACAAAGTAATATCACACATCAAACTCACCTGTTGATTTCACTGAATTGACCTCTGACCCTGGAGTGGCTGGTTTCTGGGATTCGGCGGTTGCTGGTCGTATGAGCTCGCCAGACTCTGATGGTTCAACTGTTGATGGTTCTGCTGTGTATTCCGCCATGGTGTCTGCAGCATCTTCTGCCACAGGTTCTGCTTCACTCTGTACAAGACCGGCAGCCTCATCCCCTGTTGTCATGACAACTGCAAAACAATAAAGAAATGTACAATTAGTCTGAGATTTAAAATGATATTTGTGTCTTGTCAGAGATGGACTTATATGAGTAACTGTACTATGTATAACAGTTATAACAGAACTATGATTTGATGCTCAAAGGCCAAATAACTGCAACTTAGTTATTTTTTTCAGGTTTTTGTCATGTAGCAGCAACAGTTTCTAGCTGTACTTCCACACACTGTTGCCAGTGCTCAGCTTGTAAACATTAACTGTATATGTGTGTCCTGTATTGTCAGTGTTGATATCCAAATTCAATCCTTGACCTGATATTCATTTGTCAACAATAACAATGCACATCAGACACTGACACTTCACATCGATGACTACCAAACCAGGGTACATTTCAAAAATGCTGTCAGAAGCACACCAAGAGGCTGCAGCTGATAAGTACAACAAAAATACTGACATTATCTAAAGTTACTGTCACTGTAGCTTGAACATGCTGACTTACACGTGTTAATTACTGGACACTTTTATATACTAGGTTGCTATCTCATTACAATCAGCTTTCAATGGAATGATCATCAAGGCAGATGTTAGTCAGTTTCAGTCATAAGATATATCAAACACTTTGAGGTACATGTACAGTGAAGTGGTGTTTAAGTTTGTATTGTTTTTATACATCACATCAATGTGAAGGTTTGTAAAATGTGCAAATTAATCACAAAATGTGTAAACTTTCAATTTTCACACATTTTATCTGTACTGGTACCAACATGAATATACACACCATCTCCTTGTTAATTAACATACTTTAATAATTAAGCTCCCTTACTGCAAAGGGATTATGCAAATTTCATGCAAGCCCTTACATTTTGTACATAGTGTTTACCTTTAAAAATTTTACCTAATATTTTTAATCGATTTTATTGATTTTAATGACATTACTAGTATTCAAATCTTTAGCATTATATTCACACTTGTTTGTAAACATATACATCACACTGATCAAGGTGTTATATTTTATATTGAACAAAATACGCAGTAAATGCAGAGCCATCATAGATTTCTTAGCACAAAACAGAAAAGCTAACATGGTAGTATCGAAAGGTAACGTTCAACCAGTTCACATTGTTCGCATCTTATTGTGTGTCGTTCATCCTTTTCATATCTTATTTTCTGTGGTTTTACTAAAATTGTGCTATACGATTCTCACAGCCATGTTCATTCATGGTTATTATGTAACCATGATAACTGAGCCATAAAATGCATCCATTGCTAGATGTCATTAGACTAATGATGATATTATTTGATCCTGTGACCAATGAATGATAACGATATGCAAATTGGCCAGCATACACTTCACAGTGGAAAGTTGCTGGATGGACAATGGTAGTGGGGAAATCATAATTTTATCTGACTCAGTAATTATCTTAAGTGCATGATAATTCTATTTGTGAGATAATTTATTATATCTTATGACTTTTCATCTCTGTAATGAATATTACAATATAAATTGTCCTCTCTGTTACACAATTTGGATAATCAGCTGAACTGTAAACTTCTTCAAAAATTGCAATTTTACTTTGTTGAATGTTACCTTGATAAGGAGCCTGCAGTGGCTGAGCTGCATTGATGGTTTCTTCAATCCCATCATTCTCTGCTTCACTTCTGACGCTGACACTCTCACTCGCAACCCATGACCTTCCCCGTTCACTGCCAATCCCGCTCTCCGCTTTCACGCTACCAGGCCGGCTGTCAGCAGTCGTTGGCTCCATGACGCTTCCAGGCCTACTTCCAGGACGACTTCCCACCGACCTCGCCTTCTCACTTCCTGCCACGGATGGTTTCCGAGATGACGCAGCAGACCTGGCCCTCTCACTGGCCGGAGTTGTCGTCAGCCTCTGCTCTTCAAGTTTCTCCAGCTCTGCGGCAGACATTGCTGATAGAGGGCGCTCTTCCTCCACGTTCTGTCCCATCCACTCATCCTCTTCTCCCTCGGTTGCCATGGATACAGGCACAGAGGCAGCTCTGCTGATTCTACCTCCATCAATGAACCCTTCATTGTTTGCTTGTTCAACATCCCCTGAAGCAAATAATGCAATAAAACCATGAAGTACACAGAAGCTTATCACAATCCATTTTCTCACAACTATACCATATACCCAGTCACAGCGATGAGCACCTCATTAATTATTCAGCAAATGTTAGGCTACAGTTTATGAGGGTAAAGTGGAATGAATGACAGCAAAATAACCGCACCTTGATTATCTATTCTTGTGTTACAGGGTTGAAAGATATTTATGTTCAGACAAATTGACCAGTTTGTCTTGAATGAGATTTCCTTATAATCAGGACAGGAGATTTGCCTGAATGTTGAAAATGTATTTTTCAAATGAGGCTAGATGTGAAAATGGTGCTGTGATCAGTAAAAAGTGACCACATTTTCTGTCAGTTTTATATAAGACAATAGATTGGAGAATTACACAACACTGCATTTCCACAGTTATCAGAAATGTTTTCTCATGCTTGTTTTATGCCAGGAAAAAACTAACATTAAACTATAATATAAAATTAATGAAAATTTATCAAAAAGATGAGCAAATTTTGGTCAGTACAATAGTAAATATTTTCCAACCATTTACAGCACACATGTTGTATCTCATTTCACAGCAGAATAGTGGCATGGCCATATTACAGCATGGTTACAGGAAGGCTTGCAATGAAGTCAATTCATTCAGTTAGCAATGCAGTCTGCTATACATGTCACTGGTCATTTTTCACGAAAAGATAAAATTTTAATTCGTAAGCTTCATTCAGAAAAGCAAATATGCCATCTTCATCAATATAATTCACATTGAAATATGTAAATTACATTTTTATTTTGTTGTTCATGTCATTTTGAACACATCTGAAGATTCCTCAGAACTATGAAAGGTCATGACCCATGTAGGTCACTAATTCTACTTTTGATGTTTTAATAACAAAACATGGAAAAAGTGGAATTTCATGGTATAAAATTTCTTGGTAATTGATCATTAGGCTACAACACTTTCCAATACATGTAAATGATGCAACAACTAAACATTACAGACTGTAATTCTTCCAGTGTATAAGAGTTCCAGGGCCATGCAATTTTGATCAATTGATATCTGGGAATTTCATTCTTGGCATCAAATTTACATTTCTAAGACTTAAATTTTCAGAATTTGTACTTAATAAAATCATATAAAGTATGGAAAAAGTAGCTTGCTGCATTGCTACCATCAAAGTATAGTTTCTCCCTCTGCAGTGATTGAATGATGTAAAACACTATATGCCTGTCTTTAACCCTTTTATAACCAATGGTTTAGTATATCCCGACAGTATTCAGTGACAAGATTGAACCATTACACCAGAAAAATAAGGTTATAAGATTAAACAAACTATGTGCCCTTATTAAGTTGTATATTGCAGTAGACTGAAAGATCTGTCACTCGGAGACACTCTCTACACTCCCCTCCTCTTAAAGAGAGAAGGGGGGGGGGGAGCTAGAGAGCGCCCTCGAGTGATGGATCTTTGAGTCTAACAGCAGATATGGGAAAAGTATTGGCTATTTGTTAATTTTGCAAAGCTGAGTGGATGATGTTACATCTTGAAAAGCCATCTTAAGATATCAAGTCCAGTGCATTATTTTATAAACATTAACGCCATAGATTGTTTAGCTGCAGTATGATTTTACAGCAGTGAGATTTAAGTTAGGAGTGCTTAGAGTGATAATTTTTCTTTTCACGTTTGTAACGCACCCTTGTCTTCTATACCAGGATCACTCACTGCTGGTAGTGATAACGTTTCATTTTGTTCACCCAATGCTGGTACTGATAAAATTTCATTGTGTTCAATTTCATCGAATGCTTCCTTATCGTCAACATCTGCGTCGATGTCAATATTAATATCAATATCAACATCATTATCATCGCATTCAATAATCTGTTTTTCTGAAACCACAGACTGTTCATCAGCTTTGCTGACATTGTCTGAATGCACGGTTTCAATGAGGTCTGTGATTGGTTCAACAGTGTCCTCGGCTATTGCATCCGTATCGAGAGCTGTGATTGGTTCATCTACGAGGTACATGTCTCTGATTGGCTCATCTATAGTACATTAGATGAAATACAACAAAAAGTTTGTAAGACTGTCCTGTAAATCTACAATACCATCACAACAAATTTACAGCGAGACAAAAAGGTATGTAGGTTCATTGAGAGAAACAAAATAATTTGTGTACTGTAACAGAAAGGAGAGAGTGACAAACAAATTAGTTGGCATAAGGAATTTACTGGTAAAAATTCTGTACACTTAAGGAAGAATGTGCCTTAGGGAGAGGTACCGGTATTTAAATTCTCAAATCTTTACAATTCTAATCTGATCTATCACTTGAAGATAGCTCTCAGAGTAAGAAAAATTTTTAACCATTTTCCATTTTTTGAAAAACAAAAACTTATTTTTTTCCCACAGAGTTAACACAGGGATGGCGGCCATATTTCAAATATCTGTAAATGTTGCAGGGTAATTTGTTTCTCTGATAGCAAACTTTGCATGATGAACTCTGATTATTATCCCTGATTTGGTGAGGTGATAGTTTCATTGCGGAAAGTTTTAACAAAAGTTTAAGTCTTTCACTTTTGATGCACATATTACCTTAAATAGATCAACAATATCACAATAAATACTGCTAAACAGTAAAGGACAACTTTTTGTGCATTTTTCCACGATATAATATACAAGACCTACACATGAAAGATGCAAGGCACCTTGGTAGATTTTTTCTGAAATTTGACAGAATGTCATTTACCTATGAAAAGACATTTAATACTACTGATTGATAAATTCCATCTGCTTTGATAAAGTGATCACATGATCAACGTAACGAACAATACATAAACACAACAGACAGAGGTTTTTGGAATACAGTAGGAGTTCAGTGTGAAATGTTTTTTCAAATATGTACAACATACCTGTTGTTGACTCAAAAACTTCCTCACCATTGCCTTGGCCTTGTATTGCACTTCCACTGTCTCCAGTCTCTGACCTTTGACCCACTCCTGACCCTGCTGAGGTCAATGACCTCCTTGACCTAAGAGAGATAAGGTCAGCTGTCTGAGGTCGAGATGTTGAATCAGAGGCACCCATTGGTACATCTATCAAGTCACTTGGGGTGTCCACTCTCTCCCATGGAGTGATTGTCATTGGTAGGTAAGGAGAACCAAATGATCTCCCTAGGTAGTTGGCACTTTTCAATGAGGCAGCTAACTTCATGGCTGACAAGACAGCTCTGTTGGGTTGAAATTATTGAGAAGGAAAGTGAGAGACAGGAATATTGTAAAAGCATTTTCCTTACAGTGATAACACAAAGGATGTACATTATTTTGGAATTTCATTTCAGAAGCAGTAACAAAGTCATTGTTTGTTTTGTGTAGTCTGCGTTGTGAGTGATATCAACTGTATCATCTCAAAGAGAAAAAATCATGAAGTACTTCGGTATACGAATGTGTCAACTGGAAATCTACAAAACCCAATATGGTGAATACCATAGCACTTCTTTCATTTTTAACACACATGAGAGATCACAGATCATCACAAAATGCACTTGCACACTGTCATTCCTTTACCAAGAAAACAAAGACAACTTGGAACTGGGATTAAAAAGTCAATTTGTTGAAATGGTACAGAGATTAAGATACTCAGGTTTTAAACTTTGATTGCTTCATCCACTTACTTGGCTGAGGTAGGCTTTCTTGATTTCTGGACTTTCTGTCGTCCTGACGATGGTCTTGATGATGGCTGTGTGTATGGCTCTGTCAATTGATTGACGTCTGCAGTGATGCGGTAACCATGGCTACTGGCATCGCCTGCATCCATTTTGCGTAGTTCTTCTGTCAGCTCTGCTCTTTCCAACTCAGATGTGACAGATCTTCCCGATGATGGACGGTATCCCATGCCACCTCTGAAAATGAAAGAATTGGAATGTGGTCAGGTATGTACGTATCTTGTATGATATACTGCTATATGTATTGATG
>LD355623.1:45105-59856 GCA_001465055.1 Ptychodera flava | reverse complement strand
TTTTTTTATTCCACAGAGAATGTTGACTACTTTTATATTTTAATAGTTTTGTTGAAATTTATACCTGACGCTCTAGCCTTTCCAACCACCTTAAGAACAGTGCATTCTCTTTATGACTTTGCCATGGTTGAATAAACCCACTTAGGATTACAATTGCTTGGTACATGTACTACCAACCGTGGTCCTATCATCAACCTCTTTCAAGGATTATTCAAAGGTCAGGTGACACAAATACATGTACATGAACCAGTACACCCTTATACTGTACCCTACATGTATGTACACTGCCTTGTGACTGTGAAGTTTCATTATGGCAATACAACAGTATATATAGCTGCAGTAGTATTGGTGTTTCACAGGTATACACAACAATGGCATGAGGAATTCACTTGTTCAAACTCAAAACATTTGGTCATGGCCAAGTGGATGATGCAGAACCAGCCCAGGAGTGTACACTGTACAGTCTATTTATTTCTAAATCCTGTATCAGATATCATGCACTTTGGTAAAAGTCATTGAGCACAGTGCCTTTCATGCATGGTACATTGTACTTGAGCTAAAACCACCACCAAGTCTTTGCACCTGTACGTATTATGCATGTATAATTGGGCTGTACTGTGCCAGCATAAAGTGCTTACAAACTTTAAGAAGCCTTTGAGGTAGGCTATGCTGAATGTTTGATGAAAACACAGCTACCGGTACATGTCACTATCATGATGGCCTAGTACACATGTACACCAAGAATATACCACATCATTTCATATTGTTCTGACATGATATAAATTACTGCTTATTTAACACTCTATATTCCAATAAAAACACAGAGAAAGTTACAACATTCCATTGCTGTAAAACATAAACAAAAGTGCTCTTTGTTCGGAACAATCATCGTACTTGACTTTGACTTCGTTTCCATTAAATAGACAATTCTTCAACAGACAATTTTGTCCATCATTTGTACTGTACACTGGTATTAAAGTCACAAATGTTGACATTCATGTTATATTTCTTCTACTGTACATATTTTCTCTGAAATAGACACCTTGCTGTAATGGATAAATGAATTAAGGAGTATTTATTTAAACCTTAATGAGCTACGACAAGACAAACACAACACATATGGCCCAACAACGTATACACTGTGAGTAGACCCTTGAGATAAAGCTATCTCAATATCACCTCTTTTGTCCGACATAGCTTCATTATGAAAATGCCTGTGTATTTTCTGCCATAACAACCATTCTCAAAGCAACACCAGGGATACAGACAACTTGTCTGTTGTTTTGTCCATCAAAATACCAGTATTGCAGGATCGTCCAGTATTTTAGCAAAATGAAAATTTAACTTGACGACCAAAGACAGGTGCGTCGCCTAAATATTATGCTAATCGTATCAAAATCATTATCATTTATTATCAAGAATCATAATGAGAATTCAGAAGTGATTCTACAATGATCTTTATTTGCATATTTATTTTTACTTGCTAGATCCATTGACCACACATCACAGCAGCATGATCCTCAAAGCAAGGAAAAACCTGACCAGAAACAGTTAAGAAGCACATGATGAAACAGAGTTGCAGAAAAACTTTAAATGACTCAAACGTACATATCATCATAGAGCTTTCAAGACTATGTTAAAGAGTATAGGACCAAACTTAAGGGCACAAACTTTGCATATTATGGGATGTTAACTCATGACTTAATTGGACTACTAGGACGACATGTAGTAATATTCTTCTCAAATTTGTAATGTTTGGCCATTATACATGTAGTTTACATCCATGAAGCAATACATCTGGAAGGTGAAATACAGTGTAGCAGAATTCTGGAGAAGAGACCGGATCACTCATCTACAGTGTATGTATAAAATGCCCTAACCAACACACGTTATCTCAAAATTCAATCCCTAGATTCTTAGTGTTCTCTTTTGGCTTGTTACATCCGTGAAAATCAATTTTTCCACTTGGTTGACCACACACATACAAACACACACACTGTTTTCCTTAAAACAGATCACAAGTACATCCCTGTAGCCATTACACACAATGTGTCGGAGCATAAACACTGTCCGTGAAATTTCTTTGATAGCGTCAATCAACAGTCGCCATCAGGTACGATCACAGTACAAACACCATAACCTCCAGCCACTACAACCTGCGAGCCATTTTGCTGTAACACCAAGAACCCTAAGACATGTTATCATTGGCTAATTTGCACCCTTGGGGTTCTATCTCACAGTTTACTGTCTGTTTTTTTAGACTTTGTTTGTTTAAGGATTTAAACGTCTGAAACCGAAAGTACTTGGGCAATGAATGCATGAACAGTTTGGCCACAAATACCTCGCAGGGCATGACACTTTGATGAATTTAGACAGCAGAGAAAAATGTGTGCATACTTGTGTGCATGCATACCTTCAAGTAAAGTAGTGGTTGTGTATACATCTACATCTATCTGCAAAATACACAGCCAACAGTGGGGAAGGCATACACAATTATACATGTTTGTGTTTTTACAATGAATAAGAAATGTTGAAAACTATTCCACTTTCAGTAGGTACATGTAAACTACCCGGTAGTAAATCGATGTTTGCGTAAAGATGACCATGTACAGATAGAGAAACCAGCTTTGCGATAGAATGATCAGTTAAATTTCTTGAAAGCTTTAAAATGGTTCTTCAAGTCAATTTAATTTTCTTGAAAGCAAAATGATCCATTGAAAAGTATTCACTATGATATGAATTGTCACAAGGTGATCCTTCATGCTTTGTTTGTTAAGTTTAGACAGGTATCGTACTCTGTCTCACCGTGGTTGGTCTTTGTCGTCTTTGTTGAGCAAGTGTGCCACATCTGTGACTGGACAATCCTGAAGGTATGATTCAAGTTTATAGTATAGTGGAGCAGATTGCTAAAGGCAAAAAGCACTTGATGTTAATTTTTGCCACCACATTGGCAAACTTGAAGTACAAAAGAGCATGAATATCTGTATTCAGTCTGGTTAAATTTCAAAACTGCAATCATTTTGTTCAGTGTCAAATTTTTTATCTCAATTACAGATTTTTTTTATATGTACATGTATTTGAATACCTGTTTGCTGATTGTTTCAAATTCAGGCTGTGTAAAAATTGTCTTTTAAGTGCACGGTTTGTGGTTCTTCAAAGTCGCCATACATTGCAGAAAAAAATAAGTAGAAAGCGTTTTTAGTCACAAGTACCCTTGAAATAATTCACCTATTCTTCTGCAAAGACAATAAAAGGAGAAATTACACTAATTTTGAAAATCTTGAAGATGGCTTTATCAATGACTATAGGCTCATTTCCTTTTAAATACAAAACCTTATGCCCCGAAGCATTGAATTCACTTAATTCAATCAAAATCAACAATAGCCATATAAACAGTTACATCCTTGTATATCCTTGTCACTACATGTGTACAATGTATGAGTGTACATAATGTACCCATGCATACATGACGCCCAATACAAAACATCATATTCTTCTGTTGCGTTTGTAATGTTACGCACAGCCCTTGATCTCTCATTCATTACCTGAGGGACTCTAACTGTAAACTTAATTAGTGAAATAACAATGTGACCCTCCGCAAAGAGCGAATGCAATTAGTCAAATGAAAACTGACAGAATTAATGAAATTACCGCTGCAAATGCTTTACAGTGCATTCACTGCAAGTGGAAATGGAAGCTTTCAGAACGCATAATTACCTGCTCTTTAAAGCTGACACAATACGTATATGTTGGTTACCATGGTGACATGAATCAGTGAAGCATAGGTCTAATCTAACTTTTGATGTCTCCTAGTGATGTAGCCATGCTTTCTAATATCATACCACAATCTGATATCAGAACGTGTGAAAAAAATCTATCCCCGCCATTGATTTTTTTTTGCTTTTTTATATATTGTATGCTCTGTAGGTGGGCGAATATCTCACATGTTCAACTAACTGTTTGCTCTTCTGTATTTTGTCGTCACACACTGCCGTTGCTATGGTGACAGCTACTTTTTGAGTCTGCAAAATGAGGAGTTACAATCTCTGTAACATGGAAGGTTACAATCTCAATTAGACTGCACTGAAATAGATTTTAAAAGATACAGAAAGGACAGTATGATGAAAATCAGTCTGACAGAGCTGTCAATATTGTTACGTACTCTATCTCATTGCAGTTTTTTCTAGTGGTCCAGTTACAAAGTATAACCACATACAGCATATCTGTAGTCCATTGAAAGAGACTCAGGCTGCATATGATGGTTTGTGAATTACAATCAATTTACTGATTCCATTGATCAGCTGGGGTTCTGTGTGGTTTGGAATCTTATTTCACTATACCACAAAGAAGTGACAGCATGCTCACATTGTAGAATTACTGAAGTTTAAACTAACATGTCTAACCGTGACCAGAATACATGTAGGTACATGTAATCTACATGAACATGTACATCAAGGTTCTTTTTCAGATATTTCACAGAAAAACTTGCAATTTGATAATAACGAGATTATCAATATGCATTACTTCCTGTGATATACTGTAACTTGTAAGTGATTTGTATTATCAAGCCCATCATCTACATGTACATTTAACACTGCGTTGTCATAACTACTAGGGCAAATCAGTGTTTGCAAATGCGATTTTGCATTTTTTTTTCACCAACTTCTCTGAACAGTATTATAGATTCACCATGATGATTACATTGAGTAAAATTTATATTTATGACACATATGGTACTTCGAATGTATACAGTGTTCTATGAAAAACAGAGGGGCGGCCAATTTACATCACAATTCATAATTTGCATATTCCTTTAGGTGAAAATTATTCTTTTGTATAGCCATTAACATGTGAATACATTGCTCCTAAAAGAGAGGGGTGGCCCAACCTCTACATACACCCTCATGGAGAACCCTAGTATACAAATATTTTTAATAATTTTGATATTAATATTCGACATGCCCATTGTACATATGTAACTCTTTCATGACAAAATACTGAATGTATTTGCTGTTGTAACTGTTCTGGTGATATGCAGACAGGCTGTATGTTTATATCAATACACATGAGATTGAACAGTACATGTACAGAGTACCTGTGTCATTACAGTGTATATTACATACAATATGTACAAACACTGTCATGGATCAATGCAAACAATAAAGCACACATCTGTATGCCATGTGTCATTGGAAGAAAGCCTGTAGACAGGTGTACACACAGCACACGTACGTATTCGCCAAATATAGTGCACCATGAAATAATTAGGTATGCATTTGGATTTTGGGAAATGTACATGTATTATCCTTGGGCAAACACAGGAAGAATGTTGGTCATCAAGTACTGAATAATTATGGAGCGTACCACCTTCATGTACTGTGATTAAGTATAAGTATTATTGGAGTAGTACAATAGACCAATTTGGATATGCAGAGAGTAAATGGAAACTATTATGAGCTATTCTCACGGGAAATTCCAAATCACTATAGACACCCACATCATAGCGACAGAGGTTGAGTGATTTCGTTGAATAGGTTTAGTGTAACCACGTATTAAATATGCGTACCTTGCTAATGCGCCCATTGCTCTCAGAATTAGACAAAGATACAGGAAAATTGATGTCACACCTTTTATACTTGTAGCTGCTGTATTGTTAATTAATCTGGTAAATGTCTAAGAAATGTGAAATACACATCTTTTATATAGGACATACCGGTACATATGAGTACCTTGCACATTTACATGTATGCCACTTGTACATGTACAATGTATGTGTACATTATAATCAAAAGTTGATGGCAGAATCATTACACTGTTTTTGCTAATCTTGAAGTGTCATTTATGTACAAACAAAACTTCTTTTCAATCTCTTCGCAAAAAACACATCTTTCCACTCAATGTACATCCATGGGTAAGGTCACCTTGAAACTGAGAGCACAATAATCGGGACCGAGCTGACAGCCAAGATATTATGTAATGACGTAATTCCTCGCCAGCAAAACAGAGCTTTGGGTTCATATTATAGGATCCAATTTTGGGGCAGAGCATTGATTGTCAGGGAACAAAATATAATACATCCGGTTGTAAGAGATTTAGAATCTTAACTGTGTCTGTAATCATGTCTACATGTACCGGTACACCTTGGATACTGATGTTGTCACTTTCATTACAATAGCCCTGCAGTACTTACATGTACCACCTGTTGATCAGTAATAAAAGTATAAAGAGGTGTACACACCAGCTACACTGTACATTACACACACCTACAGTGTACGGGACCCCCTAGTACCAGAGAGCTGTAGAATACAACATGACACAGGCAATTTATACATATCATTATGTTACCATGCCCTTTCCATTGCGTTTTAATTGGCCGAGCTGAACCATGTGACTGCCCACGAATACACAGTAATGGTTTGTTTTCATGCCCTTGAATATAAATAATATCGTAAACATAGTAAATTTACTGCTAAAATGAAAATTGTGATTTGTACAAAGATCATAATCAAACACAAAATAAAATGGAGCATTTGTGGGCCAAGTTTAGATGCTTTTTTCAAAAAAAATCTCTGGATTTGCAAAATTTTGGCAGCGCGCGCACTACTCACTGACAGGTTCTTGGGCCCTGTTGTCGTTCGCATGGGAAATTTTCTTAAATTTTGACGATTTTTCGGGGTTCATAGATAATATAATTGAAATGACAGACTCCGGCTGACCATTAACATTTATTTATGGGGCAAAGGCAAGAGGAAAGCCAAATTAACGGGCTCGGCAAGCCTCGCCTGTTAATTTTTGGCTTTCCTCTCGCCTTTGCCCCATAAATAAACGTTAATGGTCAGCGCGTCATCTTATTTCTATAGTATATACCCTCTGAGCCAAATTGACCACTGACCACAGAATGTTCTTTGCTTAGTTCAGGTTCAAGGCAAGAAAATTATACCTATTGAATGTGCTGGTATAGAGCTGCAGAAAAGACATTTTCAGAAATGGCAAAAATCTTCAATGCGCAATGTTGGCCATGGTGCAACTGTGACAAACAGTCCGAGCCTGAATCTGAAATAACTGTGAAAGACTCAAGTGTCTTCAAATCAGCGAAATGTTACATGAGTAGAAATAGTTTTGATTCTAGGAAAATTGCTATAGGAAAGAGCATTTGGTAAAAGATTTAATTGCTCTAAATTGCAAAATAAACTCTTTTATCAAATACACACTTGTTACACATTTGTTTTGTGTTGAATAACTCTGATTAATACTTCATAAGAAAGCTTTTTATACTTCACTAATGACTTCATCAAATGTACATGAGTTTTGACTGTTTAATAATTCATAATGGGTCTAGACTCAATAATTAAAACTTCCCTGGTAGAGTACCCTAGATGTAGTACAGCAACGGTGCCAGCACTGAATGTACAGCTTTACAGCAATTACAGCAACTTTCAAACAATTGCCGTTACTTGCAGGTACGGTAGCTTGCAGCACCAATTGTACAATAATTGTACAATACATGTATCAAGATCATGAAAATCACATATAATTTTTACGGACAGTGTACACTTACGTGTACTTTATATTGTAGCCTGTACATGTATCTTTGCACATTGGTGGAATTCAAAGCAATACAACTTGAATGACAGTTAAACAAGAAATCTCTCCTTTATGTGTAACTCAGGATTTTATTTGCATTTTTCCTTAAAACCCTGCCATTGTGAAGTGTTACCGTAAATAACATTGTTTTGATTCCTGTAGTGTTTTTTAACACTTTCCTTTCTTTTTTTGTAAGAATTTCAGGTTTATAAAGGGAGGGTAGCTCTTGAGTCAATTTTACAGACATGATAAAAATTGCGTTAAGCATTTTACATGTATTTGGCACCACTGTGGTGATAATTTTGTTGAGCACACTGGAGGAAGAAAAATAAACTGCTCTACTCCAAATCTCAATGAATGGGCAATGCTCAAAAAGAAATTGTTTTTACTGCCAAATTGAAGGTGCCAAAACGAATATTTTCATCCCTCTACCAAAATTAAAATCATTCAGATAAGTTTCTAATTTTTTGTGAATGTTTTATATGTTTACATTGTATCTGATATAAATGGTTACAAAGTTACATGTATGTAATTAGATTTGGCAATTACAACAATCTGAACGTGTAGATGCAAATACTGAAAACATAAAAAATAAAATAATTGATTTAAATTATATTGCATACTTTCCGTAGAAAGTCCTTCATAATAAACTGACAATAAATCCAGTCGTTACTTACCAAATCTTGTCCATACTGAAGTACTGAAGCTGTTAATTTATTCATTGTTCTTAGTTTTAATCCCAAATCAAACACATCAGCCGATCTTTCTTGCTCCTGATAACATTTTTGTTCCTGACTAAATTTGAGATCCTCAGGAGCTGTAAACAGCAGCATTGCACCGCGTCGTGTTAAAAATGTCTTGGGTAAAACGAGCTCTCCGTTCGGTTTTGTGGACTTCTGTTGCCTTGAACTGGTTGGAGGGGCGCTCTTCACCCGAGCGATCCGTGCCGGGGAAGATTGTGCCCGCGGCGTGGCTGCCGGGTATCGGGGACTGTTCGAATTCGCTGTTTTGGGTCGACTGTACACTGTGTATGTGTCTTCAGGCGGGGGCATCACATTTTTGGTTTTGATAAGCTCTGCCACCATGGATTGTGGAGTTTTAGTCCGCAATGGAATATTGAGTGATTTGTCTTTGAACGCGACATCTTCTGCTTCAAGCAAGTTGGGAAGTATTGGTTTTGGCAGTGTCTGCAAGAAAAAGAATTTCCATTTGTTAGTAAAGACTGTAATGTAAATCCAGAAAAAATTTGATAACTGAAAATACCTGAGTATACTCAACTGATAATTTGTGTGTAAATACTTGACATTTGTATCAGGATTCAATCTCATTAAAAAAAACATTTCATGTGTATTGTATGGCTCAATTGTGCCTGTTTTTTTATTGTATCATCGGCATATTCTACATTTTGATTGCTATTTTGTTTGCTCATGCATGTAAAGTAGGTAAATGGAAAAGTGTTAGTTGAATGCACTGTATGTATAATACTCAAAGTGCAACAGATTGGTATTCAATCATACAAAGTGTATAATGTTTTAACCCTGTGGGTGCCAAAGTCAATTTTTGTCGCCTTTACAAAATATGTCCTTGTCAATTTTTGTAAGATTTTTGCCTCAATTTTGATAAAAAACTGTAACCAATGAAAAATGTTGTCAATTTGGTTCAGAATTACTGAAAAGTTTTCAGAAAAAATTCATAAAAATTGGTAAAATGCTGCATTAAAATTTTTTGGGGAAAATTACAGCACTCAAATGGTAAATATGTAAATCTGGATATTGATGGAGAATATTATAATAGTAAGATTGTGCACTATACATGTATATCCATGTTTAATGCTGTGACATTTTCAAACTTATCATTGTAATCCTTTATGGACATGATACGATAGAAGCAGACAGCAAATTAAACATTTACAACCATGTAATATTCATGTTGCCCTGTGGCTGTGAAAATTTCAGTCAGAATGAAGCTGCAAGTTTTATTTCAATCTTCTCACGTATGTTGGTAAAAATGCTGTGAAATTGGTGTGCTTACAATAATTATGTTGTTCCAGTGAACAGATAGTACAGTAATATTAGTATGATTTATGTTTGTTTGTGAGTTTTATCTGATACTAGATACCCTACAATTGTGATGTAAACCTATGTACCATGATGTAGTTTGACGATCTGCACACTAAAAGCAGTTGCCACATTACTGTACACTAAAAGACTTCATTTGTGAATACAATTAAGCTATTTATTACTGGAAGATACGCTACTGTCGTAAGATTTGCCTAATGACCTCAGTTTATCAGGTACTGTAGCAAGATTTGCCTAATGACATCACAGTTTATAGGGTACTGTAGCAAGATTTGCCTAATGACATTACAGTTTATAGGGTACTGTAGCAAGATTTGCCTAATGACATCACAGTTTATAGGGTACTGTGGCAAGATTTGCCTAATGACATCACAGTTTATGTCTTTAATGACCACTCTATAGATCAACAACAAAGGTTCCTCTCTGATACCGTGCCATGCTGATTCTGATGCCAATGCTATTACCTAATGTATGCTTTGTCCGAAAACGTTTTCATGGTTCCTTTGAAATCTATTCCAAACTGAACGCGATGTTCACAGTCTCCATTTCCTGTACCGGTACACTGTTCTATGGGCAAATTTCCTTCCTATTATAATTGTTATTTTGTTTCCATGTTTATACATTTGGATAGATTTACAATTTGATGGGGTTAGCATACCTCCATCCACAAACAATTACACCTTTTTAGGGTAAGGGTATATACAAAACATCAACAGCCCCTGTGTGTGGAGGGACTGTGATGCATCATAGACCCTCGAGGGTCTATGGATGCATCAATGTGTTTGTGTTCTTGTTTTTTCAAGTAAAACGTTGGTGTTTGCATACACATAACCTACAATCAGATTAGGAGAAATCCTGCCCTGTTGGTTGGATTCTCTTTGAATGTCTACATTTTATCAAAATTGAATTATTTGCTATTTCTCATCACAGTAGCTGTAATATACTCTTGATCTCTGACTATATGATGACTTTGTAAATGATAGAATTACTATTGCGTGCAGTGTACTCGCAGCAACTTAAACATTTGACATGTAAAGTTATCTAAAATTTTTACTTAGCCAGAAAAAATTTAAGAAATATTTATATTTAGTGACTCTCATTGTTTTTGCACCGAAGAGAAAATATTTGGAATAACCATATCTTTTTTTTCTCTGGTATAAATAATATGTTTTTTTTGTATTTTTTTAAATTGACAAAACATTTGGAAACTTACTGGTTCGTCAAAATAAAATACATGTAACAGACAACTCAAGTGTTTAGAATAGACATTTTACAACAAACTTCGTTTTCCTGTCATTTTGTCGATAACATTCATAAGCAAATCAGTTATGTACATGTAAAAGAAGCCAACTTAGGTGAGAATCTACGCATGTAAACTGCATCAACAACTGAACTAACTCGAACTGAACAGAGACTTGTTTGTAAAGAGGTATGATACACTTAAATTTGATGTAAAATTTTTGCCCCATGAGTAAAATTTGATTCATCATAACTTCAAAGATTTATTACTTGAAATATTAACTTCCAAATAAATGTCTTCCTACATGGTAACATGTACATTGGATAATACTGACATAGTACTGCACGATGGTCGATGAATTACAAGCCTGTGTATTTGCAAGAATTTTCGGATTCCGAGTGTGTTTTATTCGCCAAGACAGGAAAGCCCTGATCAAATAGCAATCTTTAAAAAATAAAATCCCTCTTGAGCTCTACAAGGCTTTAGGTTGAGGCCTACAAACATGCCAAATGAACTACGGTCAGAAATACCTTTCTAGTAATTGCTGAACTGTGGACAGATCAGATACGAACTCCGTCAATTTTTAAAGTATTTTCTTTAGCGCTGACACAACAGTCCCGTAAAACATACCTTGTCGTCTCGTGCTTCGAGATCCCCGTTGTCCCATGATCCATACCCCTTTGACAACGAGCTGAACACCGTAGAGGTCATGTTGTCTGCTTCGACAGCTAACGCTTTACGTTTCAGACATCGTAACTACAGACTTCATGGGTGAGCGACTGCTGTCATTGTCATTTCCTATGTAACACACAATAACTTACGGACGCGATTCTCCGGTTGTGATTTTCATACTTTCCGGTGATTTTCCACTGGTCGCGATATAACAGTGAGTAAATGAACAACTGCCCGACCAGGTAGGCACGTTTTCAAGTTAGCAACGGCTGAATACAATCACAACCTGGTTTGTATAGTGTCTGTACACAAGAGATTCAAAGTCTGTAAGCATGCAAAAGAGCTATTTACTTTATGGTATCATAGCTACATTAGAAGAGATTTGACTATACCATACTGAAAGTTAGGTGGAGATTATACTTGAAACTTCTTAAAATATTTTCTTGTTGTGGCTTCAAGTCTGTGGCCTTCAATAAAAAGACATATGTTTTGAAAACACGTCTTCCACTGCCTTTTAGGACAATTCTTGTTCAAAATTGCCATAAATATGACAATTCCAAACCCCGTTTTATTGCCCGTCAAGCTGGAAATCAACCTTTGTAAAATGGTATCGACCAATCACATAAGAAGATTGACTGTGATCTAGCGTCCTTACTGGAGAAAAGATTAATAAACAAGCTCGTCCCCTTCGACTTCCTTTTCCGGTCCAGGAGACGACAAAATGGTAGGATGCCAGGATAACATTCTAAAATCCATCTCAATCTTAACGTATTTTGTACCATCGAATATTTTTTTCACACGGAATTATTTTTTTGATATTTGCTTTAGGTACTTTTCCAGATTTAGTATAAAATGCAGCATACAAACTCCGTTATTCGTACCTGTTACACCAGCTGTTATTGGTCGATTGTTTACAAATATACGTCTGTCGACGTGGCGTTCTCACACACGTACATGAAAGATCTCCACTCTCTTGTGTCCATGATATCGGTTTTTGGCTTCTTATTATGTGGACAGATTCTTGTCAATGTGTTTTGCTCCAGAAACTATTTTTACTGGCATTTTACAGGTTCATTGCAGTACCATTTATGTTCTGTCTCAAATTCACAAACATCAAGGCACTTCCGGGTCCAAGCAAAATATTCTTGTAGAATCACCTCCATGGTAGAATCAGTGTTTTGCTGTATACTAATTATGTGTCGCATACAGCCCAACGCATTTTCGCAGAGTTGATATCGCCAGCTTTCGAATATTTACTGAAACGGAAATTATAGGCATCGCATGAATTGTTGCCAATTGGCAATATCTTGTTTGCAACAATACCCCCTCCCAATCTATGGCTCTGCATGTACACGTAAGTTTAAAACGCAAAGAACTAATGAGTCATTCTCCCAATAGTTTGTCTCCGGGGATATTTGAAAGCTATGCCTTGTGTTTTTGTACATCACATATAGTACGTTTCATTGTCCATTTTGTTGATGGTAACTAAACATTCAATGATAATTCAACTTCAAGGGTGAGCTTCAATCATTGCCATTACCAACCATACTGCAGAAAGGTAAAAAAGAGACTACCTCCAGGCACCATTGTTATTGATTATAAAGGCTGACTGCGCCTCAGGGACAGATATTCAGTCTGTTAAATTTTTCCAAAACTTTTCTGATCTAGTGCTTTGTAGGGACTCATTTTGAATCTCTTAGAGTAAATGAAGTTTTCACCCTCTATTGTGGAAACTAAAACTTCAATTTTTCCAATAGAGTTAACACATGGATTGCAGCCTTTTTTGAATTTCAAATATGGGTAAATGTCACACAATTTGTTTCTCTAGTACAAACGTGTGGACACCCAATTTTGAAAGAGAATGGTGTAAAGTGTTCTTGAGGAAAGCTTTAGCACAAGCTTTAAGTTGTACAGTTTCAAGGTGCATGCTTTTTTGTTAGCTCACATTTGGTATACCAATGTGAGGTTATCGTATAAGCTGAATCAGTTCATTTGCATCTGATTTACATGTCTGTATGTCTGTATATTTGTGGGTATGTATGTGCGGATGTATGTCCCTCACACACAAAGGCTCCCATACTGCCAAAGCTACCATCTCAGTATTTGGTGTACAGGTAGATGCAAGGGTTGAGATGTGAATTTGTTCAAATGAACACATCAGTGCCAAAAATGTGCAAATGAGGCAAGAAAAAGTGAAATCCTGCAAATGTGCAGGAGGCATGCCAGTGAGAAACAGGCCAACTCCACTTATCTTGACTCATTTCCTGTCATTGTTTATGAACTGTTACATATTAACAGACCAGCTGAAACCATAGACAGTAGATTGGGGAAGACCGTCTATACTAAACTAAGAGGGGCTTGTTTCTGCTATGCATGTTGCTAAAGTTGACCTCCAGTACCTAAAGTTAGACCTTAATTACTTTTGTCATTCTTGTTTTTCTGGTTTAAATATTTCTTGTTGTTTTTCTGGTTGTACTGTGCAGAAATCATTGTCATAACATCAACGTAGAATTTTCCTCCACTGAACAGATAGAAACAACATTTATTGTTGATCATTGGTAACCCATACTGGTATATACCAATTCTGATCAAATTTGAGCGACACCGTATAATTGCGGTATTTTTATTTTTTTCATATGGAGAATATAAGTTATCTGTTACTCTTTCTATATAAGCAAGAGAAAATGATAAATTGTCATGGCTGAAAGAGAAAGGTGAACACCATCAACACCGTAACTGATGTTACCTATACACGTCCCATTGGTGTTCTTTTCAGTACTCCCCAATGAAATGTACTGATCTCTGCAAATATTTCTGTTAGAAAACTTGAACAACCAATTATACACAGGGCAAATTTAAAGGTATGGAAATCGATCCCAGGGCCTAGGAGTGGCACATGTAAAACAGTGTATATCTTTGCGTCAGAGGCGGAATAAACTAGGAGTGTATCTATTTATCCAGGAAATCTTAATCCCGACTGCTATGTTTGTACGCACATAGAGCCAGTCAACGTTAGGGACACAAAAAACAACACGAGGAACAAACAGACAGGGGTTTTGAACAAAATGTAGCCCAGTGTTCTCCCCAGGCCATTTTAGCGTAGCGGTCCCGCTACGCTTTCGCCTCTCCCCGCTACGCTTTGATTCTCCCCGCTACGCTTTAAAATATTCCCGCCAT